>VDFB02114732.1:0-38260 GCA_007258455.2 Sequoia sempervirens | reverse complement strand
TGTAGACATGTAAAAATGACCTAATACATATCACATATCTTAAACTGCATTTTCCATCATTGGCATCATTATGATTAATACAATTTCATTTCACATCATTTTCACTAATTAACCCTATTTCTATCTATTAATTGAATAATCCCACATTATTTGATTAATTCACTATTTTATCATTAATCTAACTTTATTCCTCTTGATTAATTAAATAAACATCAATTTATTTGATTATGTCACTAACACTACTTATTCATCTAAATGAATTAAATTGTTATCATTAATAATTTAATTAAATCACTTTTCCTTCTCTAAAAGTTGAATAATTAAATCAATTATTCAAAATAACTCAACATGGTCAACAAATAAATATATCTTTATTTGTTAAAGTCAAAAGAAACTTACACATTCATCTCCAATATTAATTAATTATTCAATTAATTAATTATCCTCACCCCCTTTTTGATTGAGTAAATCATGACTACTGATTTCTCACTCTAATTGGTTAACTAACCCATCTATTTCCTAACTCAATCCGACTTTCTCAATCCTAGTAAACACTCAATCTAACTTCTCTAATCTTGCTAATCATTCCAATCTAGCCCACCGATTATCCAATTAAAATCCTTAATTGGATTAATCAGAGGAGTTAATTGACCAATCTATTTCCTCTCAATGATTCTCAATCATTGATCATGATCTTTCACTATTCAATCTCAATCATTCATTTGAAACCTGGAAATCTATAAAATAACCTTCTTCCTTCTCAAAAACAATTGGAGAATCTAGAGAATTTGTGTGGAGAGGTCATGCTGAATTGACCATCGAATTCTTAAGAGAAAATACTTATATCTTTGATCACCATTAACATACCTTTTGTAGCTTTTGCACAACAATGGAGGATTCATGTTGATCCAAGAAATATGACATCAATACAAACACACTTCGACATGGGATGGTAATGTTGTAATTCATGAATTTAGTTTATGTTCTCTTTTATGATAACGTTTTTTTGTTGAATTCATTGATTTATAATTTCATTTCATGAGTAGGTTGGAATTTATCTTTTTTTTTATCTCATTCTTATGATTTTATTGCTTTTTCCTTATGCTTATTTTCCCCCGTACAATATGAGACCATGTGTTGTAATCCATTAGTTACATGTGTCACTCTCACCCACCTTTGGGTAGTTGAGTCTCACACCCTCTTTTGAATATATATGCCACCTCTCATAATCATTCATTTTTATTTATTTGAGTAGGTATTGCCACATATTTTGACATTTACCAAGTAGGTAAAACCTCCCATCTATTATGGGTAGTTGGAGTTAATGCACCTCTTGAATGTATATGCCTATATTTTTTTCTAAATATACAACACTCTACTCTCACCTCTACTAGTTCAGTGAGAATAATGTGAGTATTCTCAAAATTCTCTTACAATTGTCTCTACTTTATCTCTTTTAGGATAATTTCTCCTTTCCACTATTTTGATCATCGATCATTTGTCAATTAGAGTTGCATTGATCTACAATTGACAACACATCTTGGCTCGATTCTTTCTTCTCCTAAAATCTAACAATGTTCAAATTAAAGTTGGCATTCCATTCAAAATAAATTAGTTTTCTTTTTAGGTCTATGTGTGCAACCTACTCTAGTTGCATTCTTATTTCTTTTTCTAGTTAATCTTTTAAAATTACACTTAAGTAGAGACCTATGAAATTCTAAATTATGTTTGAGAATCCCAGAAGATTTTTTAGTATTCTCACCTTTTTAAGATAGGTTACAACATGAAAATTTGTATCTCAAGTAATACACTCTATTGTTGTAGCCTTTACAAGTTACAAATTTTTTCTTTTCTAGACACTATTAGAGGAGTATATTTCTTTCTTTGATATCCACATGTATTTATTCTGATTTTAATTTTTGTAAATTTTTCCTTATTATTTTTTTCTTTTTTTGAGAAAACGGGTGAAAATTTTATTCAAAGGAAAACAAAAAAATATAGTAGGAGAGCTAACATCCCAAATCCATCAACCCAATATCATAATCAAAGCCTAAAGAGAAGGAATCACAAGACTCTAGTAAAATACCACTCCAACCATCCTCCTATTGCAAGAATGAAGGTGTTGTCATTGATATCAACTAGTTAACTAGTTATCAATTGGTTGCTATTGTCATTGATGTCATGGATGTAGGTTATTGGCTGTATATGTTGAGAATATTGAGAAAATTGTAATGAAGAAAGGTTGCAGGTATTTAGTGTTTTCTTTGGGTTTTTCTCCAAGATTTTCTCCTATGTTCATGTGGTTTAGATATGTTGATCATGGTTGTTGGAAGCTGCTATATCCAAATTTTGGGTTTCTAGATTGTTGCATAGTGCGAGTTATGTTCACCAGTTGTGAATTGTGTTTTTTTGGGTATTTGGCCGAGGCTCAGGAGAAATGTAATTGCTCCAAATTTCCTCTTGGTTATGTCTTATGCCTTGGAATTCTAGAGTTAAGCTGTTATGATCATATTGAAGATAATTTTGTTGTTTGGAAAGATTGGATTGCATTAAAGGTTGCATGTGCTTAATTGTTCTATGTGTTTTACACTGGTTTGGCCGACCTTGTGTTAAACACTACTTTTGAAGTTCATGAAGCATTTTGGGACTTATTTGGGTCCTCATCAAATGTGTTTTTGGGTTGTCCTCATTCTAATTCCACCCTAGAATGTTTTGGCATTGACCTAATTTGAATTTAAATGATGTATGAATGAATTTGGATATGTTTCAAAGTTGAAGATGGTATAAATACAAAATGAGATATTGGTGAAAGGTGTACAAAGAGATAATGAAAAGAAATAGAGCAAGATAGATGTGAAATAGATGTGAAACAATGTGTATGTGATGCGAGTTTGGTAGATTAGTGTGAAATCTAATTGTCAAGTTTCTGGATGCAATGAGCTGAAGGTGTACTCTATCATTCATGCATGTCTGCAAGTGGTTGAGTGAGCCATGGTGGAAATATTTGTTGCATTGAGATTGTCTTCTCTCTGTAACATATCTCTTCTATCTTCTTTGTATCTTTATGGCATTGAGACCTCTCAATGGTCAACCCTTGTTGGATAGTGAGTCCTGATCTAGACAGTGAGTCCTGTTTTGGTAGTGAGCCTTTGTAATCAGTTTCAATGATATTCTTTATATTGTGAGATAATCCTCACCATTTCTTTTCCCTTATTGGGTTTTCCACGTAAATAGATAGTGTTACTGTGTATGTGTGATGTTCTTCAGTTTCTACCTTTGCACTTAATGTTTAATCATTTTAGTAGAGTAAAGAATTTGTGTTTGATCTAATTTTTGGTGAAAGGTTTAAAGGTTAAAATTTGTCACAACTGATTTACACCCCTCTCAGTTATGTTATTCAATAATTGGCATTAGAGCTTGGTTCCTTGGAGAAGCTCGCTTAATCGCTTAAGGAAGGTTTGGGATGGCAGGCAATATCAATTTTGAGTATCCGAAGTTCGATGGAACTGATTATGCTATTTGGAAAATACAGATGGAAGAATATCTGGAGCATTGTGGATATGATGTTGAGAAAGCTTACATGACTTCTCACACTCCTACTAATGGTCCAAGGACAACTTGATGAAATCAAGGCACATGAAGCGAACAATAAGGTGAAGTTCATTTTGAAGAATAGTCTTGCACATTCTAAGTTGATTAAAGTTCAAAATTTTAAGACTGCTAAGGCAGTCTAGGATGCTTTAGAAAAGGTGCATGAAGGAGATGAAAGGGCCAAAGAAGCAAAGTTGCAGAATTTGGAGACACAATTTGAGCTCCTGCATATGTCTAAAGATGAGAACATTAAATCCTATGTACAAAAAGTGGAAGAGGTGGTAGGTGGAATGTGAGGACTTGGTGCTACAATAGATGAATCTAGGATTGTAAAGAAGATTCTTAGAACTCTCCCTGATGCATACAATGAAAATCATCTGCTATTGAAGAACATATCTAGACTACAAGACCTACACTAAAGATCAATTATTAGGAACTCTGACATCTTATGAGTTGATAAATTCAAATTTGAGAAATGGATATAAATCAAAAACTACTTTTAAGGCTATAAGAGCTAAAGATCTGGATGAAGAAAATCTTGATGAAGTAGAAGCTAACTTTGTGAGAATAATGAGGAAACGCTCCAGTAATTATGAAGGTAAGTTACCCTTAAAATGCTTTAGTTGTGGAGGAACAGGTCATTATGCTTTGAGATGTTCAGAAAGAGATAAGAAGAATAAAGAAAGATTTAGCAAAGAAAAAAAAAGTAAGAAGATCAATAGAGCATATTATGTGAATGCGGATGCTAGTATTTATGATGAGGAATTTGATTATGGATATTTTGATGAAAATGAATGCTTGTTCTTGGCTATAAAAGATGAACCTACTTCTACTAATTCTAAAAGATAGGTGAAAGAATGTCCTCCAAGAAAGAGAAAGAGAAAGATACTGTAATCTTTTCCCTACATGCTAAACAGGAAAAGAATTGTTGGGTTGTTGATAGTGGTTGTTCACATCACATGACTGGTGATAAGAGTAAGTTTGTTAAACTTAAAAAATATGATGGAAGATTAGTTATGTTTGGAGATGATATTGGTGCTAAGATTTGTGGGATAGGTTTAGTAAGTTTTGATGGAAAACATAATACTGATGATGTCTACTATGTTAACAGCTTAAGGAATAATCTCTTGAGTGTTGGAAAAATGTGTAGTAAAGGATAAAATATTGTATTTAAGGATGAGATATGTGAAATCAGGAAATGATCCGTAACAATGATTGTTGTAGGAAAGAAGTCTGAAGGAAATATATATCAACTTAAGGGTGTTGATGGATGTTGCTTTATGACTCAGATTAATGACAGTTGGTTATGGCATCGGAGAATGCACGCCATATGAATTTTGATAACCTGGAAATGATTAGTATAGTACAAGCCATGAGAGATTTACCAAGGATTACAAAGCCTGTTAATGTTATTTGCAGGAATTGCTAGTTTGGAAAGCAAGCAAGAAACAACTTCAGATCAAAGGAATGTAATCTACTACCGGACTACTAAATTTAATTCATACATATCTCTGTGGTCCTACAAGAGTGAGAAGTCTACAAGGTGAAAGGTACTTTATGCTTTTGATTGATGATTAATCTAGGTACACATGGGTTACATTTCTTAGAGAGAAATATGATGCATTAGATAGATTCAAAACATTCAAAGCTATGGTTGAAAATGAAGTAAATTTGAGAATAAAATGCTTAAGGTCTTATAGAGGTGGAGAATTCACCTCCCATGAGTTTAATATGTTTTGTGAAGTTCATGGAATAAAAAGGCAGTTATCTGCTCTGAGAATTCCTCAACAGAATGGAGTTGTTAGAAGGAAGAATTTAACAATTCAAGAAGCTGCTAGATCGATGATTACTGAAGTTGGTCTACCACAAGTTTATTGGAGAGAAGCTATTCACACTGTTGTTTATGTGTTCAATCAAGTTCAAGCAAGAGCCAATAGTACTAAGACCCCCCATGAGCTATGGTGTGGAAGAATTCCTACTGTTAAGTATTTCAAGGTATTTGGAAGCAAATGTTATATCAGACGGGATGTAGAAAATTTAGGGAAGCTTGATACTAGAAGTGATGAAGGTATTTTTCTTGGATGTTCTACTAGAAGCAAATCTTATAGATGTTTCAATAAAAGATTGAGGAAGATTGTAGAAAGCACAAATGTTAAGGTTGATGAAGAAATGAAGAATTCAATTGAAGTTGATGGGTATGTATCTGATGAACCTAATTGCGTAAGGATTGAAGAATTTGTGGAAGAACGGGAAAAGAATGAGAAAGAAGAAGAATGAAGAAGAGTCAAAAGAAGAAGCTTTGGTGAAGTCCCCTAAGACACCTAAATATGTGCAAAAAAATCATTCAGATAGTTAGATCATTGGACATAAGGAAAAAGGAGTATTGAGAAGAAGTAGAGCTGCTACTGGCGAGATAAATTTGTGTTTACTTTATGAGATTGAACCAAAGACCATAAGTGAAGCATGTAAAGATGAGAATTGGATGGAAGCTATGAAAGAAGAACTTATGCAGATTGAGAAGAATCAAACATGGGAATTGGTCCCTAGACTGGTAGATAAAAACATAATTGGATCAAAGTGGGTATTCAAAACAAGTTGAATGAGAATGGAGAAGTGGTTAGAAATAAAGCAAGGCTTGTGTGTAAGGGCTACCCACAAGTAGAAGGCGTAGATTTTTAAGAGACTTTTGCTTTGGTGGCAAGAATGGAAGCTATTAGAATGTTCTTAGCATTTACTGCTCATAAAGATTTCAAGGTCTATCAGATGGATGTTAAGTCTGCATTTTTAATGGTGATTTAGAAGAAGAGGTCTACACGGAATAACCAGAAGGTTTTCAGTTGTTAGATCAACCAAATATGGTCTACAGATTGAAGCAAGCTCCTAGAGCTTGGTATGCAAGGTTGGACAAGTATTTGATTCAACAAGGTTTCAACAAAGGTACGACCTAGATAGTAATCTGTATTTTAAAATTGAAAATGCAAAAATATTGATTGTGGTTGTATATGAACTAATGACATTATCTTTGGAGGAAATTAAAATATGTGAAAATTTTTTGTGGAAGAAATGCAAAAAGAATTTGAGATGTCCATGTTTGGTGAGATGAATTTCTTTCTTGGGCTGCAAATTAATCAAACAGAGAAAGTGATTTTTATTTCACAGTCAAAGTATGTAAG
Organism: Sequoia sempervirens; assembly: GCA_007258455.2. Lineage (NCBI taxonomy): Eukaryota > Viridiplantae > Streptophyta > Pinopsida > Cupressales > Cupressaceae > Sequoia > Sequoia sempervirens. Next base: position 31,496 of record VDFB02114732.1, on the reverse strand, counting down.
AGAGATGTTGAAGAAGTTTGGGATGAATGGCTCCAAACCAGTATGCTATCCTATGGTGAATGGTTGCAAATTAAGTAAAGATGATGATTCACCCAAGGCTGATCAGAGAAAATATAGATCTATGATTGGTGGATGGTTGTATTTGACTGCTACTAGACCGGATATTATGCGTGCAGTCTATCTTGTGGCTAGATTTCAAGAAGATCCTAAAGAAACACATGTTGTTAAGAGAATATTTAGGTATTTGAATGGCACTCTGGATTATGGCTTATGGTATTCTAGGGATACTGAATTTACACTAAGTGCTTATACAAATGCAAATTGGGTTGGTTGTGTAGATGACAAAAAAGTACAAGTGGTGGTGCATTCTTTCTTGGTTGCAGATTGGTGGCTTGGTTGAGTAAAAAGCAAGATTTAGTTTCTTTGTCCATTGCTGAAGTTGAGTGTATTGCTGCTGCATCTTGCTGTACACAAGTTTTATGGATGAAACAAACATTGAAAGATATTAGAATAATGTATGAAGCTCCTATTTCTATCTTCTGTGATAATATATTTCTATCTTCTATGATAATACAAGTGCAATTAACATTTCAAAGAATCCAGTGATGCACTTGAGGAAAAATCATATATCTATCAAGTATCACTTCTTGAGAGAGAAGGTTGTGGAGAATGAAGTAAAACTTGAGTATGTACCTACGAAGGATCATATTGTTGATATATTTACGAAGACTCTTCCTAAAGATACTTTTGGGTATCTCCAGGAGAAGTTAGGGGTCATTTCCCCTCCTTTTTTGAACTAGGTGCATAGGGAGATGCATCAATCTAGTGGGTCTATGGATCTATATTTGTTCTAGACTAATGTTTTGGTGGCTACCTCTCAGGGGGAGTAGGTAGTGTCATGTGTTGTCATTGAAAGAGTATTTTGTTTTTAATGTCAAAGGGGAAATCAAGGTAAAATATCCTTTTCATTTTCCATTGATGTCAAAGGGGGAGATGAGGAAGATGTGAAAATTTTTATCTACTAAGGGGGAGAAACAAAAAGTAAAATCATGAAAAGTGTGTGCAAAGCTATTATGTTGTCTTTGATGGTTTTTCACATCATGTGTTGCCATAAATGAAAAAGGGCCAAAGATTGTTGCAAGAATGAAGGTGTTGCCATTGATGTCAACTGGCTAATTGGTTATAAAATGGTTTTTGTTGTCATTGATGTCATGGATGCAAGTTATTCGATGTATATGTCGAGGATACTGAGAAAATTGTAATGAAGAAAGGTTGCAGGTGTTCAGTGTTTGCTCTGGGGTTTTCTCTAGGATTTGCTCCTATGTTCATGTGGTTCAGATATGTTGATCATGGTTGTTGGAAGATGCTATATGTAGATTTTGGGTTTCTATATCATTGTACAATGTGAGTTATGTTCACCAATTCTGAACTATGTTATTTTAGGTATCTTGCTGAGGTCTGGGAGAAATGTTGTTGCTCTGAATTTCCTCTTGGTTGTGTCTTATGCCTTGTGGTTCTAGAGTTAAGATGGTATGATCATATTCAAGATAATTTTTTTGTTAGGAAAGATTGGATTGCATTAAGGGTTGCCTGTGCTTAATTGTTCTATGTGTTTTACACTGGTTTGGCCGACCTTGTGTTAAACACTACTTTCAAAGTTCATGAAGTGTGTTGGACTTATTTAGGTCCTCATCAAACATGTTTTTGGGTTGTCCTCATTCTAATTCCACCCTAGCATTGACCTAATTTGAATTTAAATGATGTATGGCCGACTTTGGATATGTTTCAAAGTTGAAGATGGTATAAATACATGATGAGATATTGGTGAAAGGTGTACAAAGAGACAATGAAAAGAAATAGAGCAAGATAGATGCAAAATAGTGTGTATGTGATGCGAGTTTGGTAGATCAGTACAAAATCTAATTGCTAAGTTTTCAGATGCAATGAGTTGAAGGTGTACTCTATCATTCATGCATGTCTACAAGTGGTTGAGTGAGTCGTGGTGGAAATATTTGTTGCATTGAGATTGTCTTCTCTCTGTAGCATATCTCTTATATCTTCTTTATATCTGTGTGGTAGTGAGCCCTTCGAGTGGTTAACCCTTGTTGGATAGTAAGTCCTGTTTTGGTAGTGAGCCTACTTTGGAAGTGAGCCTTTGTAATCGGTTTTGATATTCTTTATATTGTGAGCTAATCCTCACTGTGGTTTTTCTCTTATTGGGTTTACTAGATGTAAATCTAGTGTTACTGTGTATGTGTGATGTTTTTTAGTTTTTGTCTTTACACTTAATGTTTAATCATTTTAGCAAAGTAAAGGATTTGTGTTTGATCTAATTTCTAGTGAAAGGTTTAAAGGTTAAAATTGGTCATGACTGATTCACCCCCCTCTCAGTTGTCTTATTCAACACCTCCTAGAACCAAAGAGCAAACAAACAAAGCATCCCCACACAACTAATCTTTTTTATCGTCATGATGAATTTGAGCCAGTCACTGGCTTTTTTGCCGATCTATTTGATTTCAATCCCATATAGTCCACCCATTAGCTCATCAGATGCCCATTTGGTTAGACAATTATCCACTTTGTTCCATTCCCTAGGAATATGCATAAAGGAAATATAATCAAAATTTTAGGAAAAGAAAGGATTTGTTTGGTTATCACACCCAATCTCCACGAGGAGTTCTGGAAATCTTGGTTATTTAGAAAAGAAACCAAAACCATAGAATCTGTCTCATAGGCCACCTTCTTCCAACCCAACTCACAAGATTTCTCCAAATCCTTAAGAATAGCCCAAGCCTCCATTTGATTATTAGAATGCACTACCATATAACTAGAGAAAAAAAAACTATGCATAGCCTCTGGTATCACGTCCCAATCCACCAATACTAGCAACCCCTGGGTTACCCTAAGCATAACTATTTATGTTTATTTTATAGAATCCCTCTAGGGGTGGACTCCACTTGCCCTCACAATTCACTTTCTTGGACAACCTCTGCCTAATACCTAGACAGACAAGAGATCTTAGATATTGGACATAGAAATGGCCAAGAGGGTAGTAGTGATAGAATTAGTCGAGGAAAAAGGACCCACTAGATCTAACCTAGCCTTAATTGTCTCCTTAATCATGCTCTTTACCTTGTACCAAACCTAAAGGGAAACTTGTCATTGCTCCTAAAAAATCCATCTATTTTGCTATAGCAAAATCTGCCAGATAATAAGAGAGGGGGGCCTAACTCCCAGGAAGAAGGAAGTAAAAGCTAGAGGAAGGCTCAAATTATCCCAAAGACCATGCAAAGATGAATCTTGCAAAAGTGGTCTCCTCCATAGCATCCACCAAAGCCTCCAAATTTCTACCGAAAAAGAATATTAGAAGAAAAGATGATTGGAGCTTTCTTCACTACATCCATAGAGGAAACATAGTGAAGGGTCACTAAATCCTCTTTTCCTAATATTCTCCCAAGTGATGAATTTATTCAAACTCATTAGCCACATGAACAAATTGCACTTGGGCCACTCATTTTTATTACAAATTCGTTTCCACCAAGGACTCTCTCTCAAGTCCTCATGTTGACCCTACAAAGTAGCATAAACCTAAGCCAATGAGTACTTCCCCTTGGGATCATTACCCATGACAACACATCCATATCCTCAGAAGAACAATAAGAGTGTCTTGCAAGAATAGAAGCCAATGAGCTTCTCTCCTATGAAAATATTTTTTTCTTGTAGTCAGAGATGTCACTTGTTTTATTTTCTAACTCAAAATCAAATATTTAAATAGAAAACATAAAATAAAACTTAAGAAGAATATATAGTATTTTCAAAACGCTCAATTTATTATAAAAATTACATTTTCAAAAACTTTGTTTACTTGTACATAATGAATTTTATGGTTGTTTAAATAGCACAGAAGAATGACAATCACTAATATTGAATTTTCAAAAAGATTGTCACAAAGAGAAGAGATGAATACCTTCCCTTGACTCATGATAATAATAAATTTTAATATCCTTTAGATTAAATTAGGTTTATAACTCAAAAAGTATGTAAACATTATATTTTATTTTAAATCTTCTATATAAAATATGATATTGTAGTTGTCTTTGTTAAGGTCAACTCTTTAATTTTGTATTTCTTTATAATTAAAGTACATTCACAATCTTTGTGCTTTTCCAAATCAAAATGTTTAAGAAAATGTGTATTGATTTGAAAAAATATAAGATAATAAATAATTAAATATAAACTTTCAAAAGAGAAATAAATTAATAACTTTTTTAACATTTTATTTATTAAAAATAATAATAAACTAATTTTTTAATTAATTAATTTAGATTGTTGATCTGAGGGCCTTTTCGATTGAAGTTACTAAGTATTAATTAATTATTGTAATTAAATATCTACCTTTCCCCCTACAATCACAACTCAAATCTAATCACTAAAGATGCAAAAAACTAAAGTCGAATCTATGCAAAATATAGTTAAATCTCAAATTTTGAGGCATGTACAACTTAGAATTTGAAATAAAACCACAATTTATAACTTGAAAAATTCTCTTGAGATCTAAAATCTAAGGCTTGATCAACTCTAAAACTAGCTTTAACTTAAACTTCTAAAATATAATTAAAAGCATGCAAATTACCGTGTCAAATCTTGAAAGAAAATAAGGTTTGGGTCGACATCAATCAAAAGGATAGCAATATGAACATATTTCCATTCAAATCATGGTATAGCTCATGAAAGTCTCATGCCACCTTCTCATTTGCATGAGCTCCATTTTTAAGCATAGTTAACACATTCTTTTTATCATAATATGAATCTTTGTTGCTATGTTGTACTTTCATAGTAAATGACTAATTATGTTGGATGTGCAGGAATTTGAAATCAATCACAATCATGATCCATAAGTGATGGAAAATATTGCTCAAGGAAAATCTAGAGAGTGTAGGCATGAAAAATATCCTCTTACACTAGAGGAAGTGGGCTTGATGTTGATGGAATCAAGTTTTGGGAAATGATTCATATATTTATATAGCATAGATAAGTATACAGAGGGGAAAAAACTTTGAAACCATTGAAAGCTTTTAAAAAAAAAAAAAAAGATACTCTTTCAAATTCAAGAGAGTTATGACCATCCTCTTTATATTTTTATCACATGGTTGCTTTGGATTATAATGTACGTGATCAAAGTGATATATTTATAACAAACAAAAATGATAATATGGCAAATATTTTAGCTCAAATATGGATATGCTTTGGGCACAAGTGTATCACTAATGATTCTATATGTCAAAAAACTTAATTCTTCATTCTTGAATTGACATAACATAAGATAGGATACATGTTTGTGAAAAACAATAAGGGTAACATGACAATGATTTGAGCTCAAAGATGGGAATGCTTTGGGCTCAAGTGTGCCATTAGTCCATATGCCAAAATGCTTAATTCTTAATTATCGAATTGAGATAACATAAGAAACCCATGACCTATCAAGACTAAATAATTTGACATTCTCCCATAAATCTAGTTGGTCACTAATTCATAGGGTAATGCCTATTTGGGATAATTCAATGTAAGAAGCAACATTGGGAATTTAAGAAATGCTCTGAATGGAATGAAAAAGACATAACAAAAATGTAACCAAACTAATATATAAAAAGAACATGAAAAAATGTAATAATGATTTAGAATTGCAATGTCTAAAGTTGTTTGTGTCTCCAAAAGTTAGTTTATTTATTGATTTTTTCTTTTTGGACACATTGTATTTGATATTTTCTACAATTTTGACAGTTAATTCTATTCTAAGTGGATTAAAATTTGAAGTTTTTGTTTGACCTATATTTTATAGACTCACATACAGTTTTTTTATTTTTTTCAATAATAAGTACGTATTCTTGAGTAGCTTTCAGATTGGGTTTAGAAATAAGAATTAAAGTGGGATTTTTAATTATTATTTTTTTCTTGAAAGAGGGATTGATGCATATTAGTTTTTTTTTTCTTTTTTGATGTTAGCTTGTAGGGCCCTACTTTTTGATTTTTTGGGGTCTTCCCTTATTATGGTCCTATTTAAGATCTAATTTCTCATTGGTTTTTAAGCTACAAAGGTTAGCTTTTGTTTTTGGTTAGTAAATAGTATTGTGACCAAATTTTGATCCTTGGTATGCATGCTTGGTATTTGATTTCATGTTTTTTCTCCTTATTAGTGTTGAATGTTGTCCCATGTAATCTATTATATTTCAAAACTACAAATGTCAAATAATAAATTAAAAAAATAAAAAAATAAAAAAATTTGAAGTTGCCAAGTAATAAATATAATAAGTAGGTTGTCAAATATTATTCATCCACACAACTTAAAATATAATAAATTACATGGGGCAACATTATAATACAAATATCAATATATCTTAATATGTAGGTTGGGTATAATATTTTTTTCTATATTTTTCAAATTTCATGCTTGATATATTTGCAACTCAATTTAGAGGTTCATCTTATCCTTAATGATCAATAATTTTGGGCTTGTACTAAGAAAATAATTTGTTCTTGTATAAGGTTAATTTCTTAGAAGGAAAAAAAAAGAAAGAACCATAATAGATTACTCTTGCAATTTACAAAATGATTGAAGTTGTTAATCTTGATTTGAAGTGGTTGTAAGTGTTGTTGATTATTTTAAATCTCTTATTACTTCCAGCACTTACAAAAATTAAGATAACTCCAATGACATGCTTGAAGAAGATTTAGTTTATAGTACATCAATGACCTCTAAGTTGTTCAGATCGTTATGTTTCTTCTTATGAAATTTAGGAACTTTTAGTATGGATTTTAGTTCAACAAAGATTCAAGATGTATATATAACTTTATGATAGTGTGGTAAAGTGACTTAATTTAAATGCCAAATTATTTTGAGATGCTATTTGATCATTATATGTTAGGTTTAGTATAATTGGTGAGCAATTAAAGGGCCCATGTCAATGTTGTTTTTTAAAATGTTGCTCGTTTAAGTATTTTTTTTATTAGTTGTGTTGAATTTGATTTGTCATGTTACTAGTCAAAAGTATGATGTTAATTGAAATAATTGTAACTTGGAATGTCTTGTCAAAATACTAATGGACATTTTCATATTTTCTAGATGTAAATATAGTTGTTTTAAATTGTGTGAGTGAATAATATTTGTATATATTAACAATACCTAATATTTCATGTATTTCATTACAAAATAATATTGAATGATGTTTTGTAGATCTTATCTTTATAAAAGTCTAATTATTATGTGACTACATGTATTTTTTTAAGATGTAACAAGATACTTTGACTTGTTAGAAAATCTAAAATTAAGATAATATTAATGGAATACAATAACATTCCCTTAAATTTCCTATCTATACTTCCTAAAATTGGAAGTTGCAAGGAGATGTCATGTCGATACTTGTGAGGAAGGGTGGGGACTGGGGAAGAGATTTCAAGCCCGGGCGGATTGGACGCGTAAAATTTCAAAATTTAATCAATTTCCAGAAGTGGCCGACAGATTAATTAATTAAAAACTCAGACGTTCACTATCTAAAGACCTCGTAGTCGTCGGTGCGGCCTGTTCTAAGCATTTTCCTTAGTTTTCTGGGTCGTTTCCAGGAAGATGTTCGCCTCCAACATCATTAGTTTTTATATAATGCTCTCTTTCTATGCTTACTCCGATCCATTTCCATGTGCCCTTCCCCTGCACCAAAAGTCCATTTTCTTCACTCGTGTTCAGCATTAACCAATGTCATCCTCATCCTCATCTCACCCAAGAAATGAGAAGCATGATGCTTTGTCTGGAATTGGACCGCACGGGATACGGAGGAAAGTAGAGGAATCTTCAAGATTGTTTGATGTTTTCATCAACCACAGGGGCCCTGATGTCAAACTAACTCTAGCCCTTCAGCTTTACAATTCTCTTACAAACTTAGGAATACATACATTTCTTGATTCTGAAGAGAAACAACTCGGTGATTCATTTCCTTCAACGATTGAGAGTGCCATCCACTCTGCTTCGGCTCATATAGCTCTCTTCTCCAATGGATATGCAGACTCCCCATGGTGTTTGGCGGAACTGCTTCTCATGTTCCACAGTAAAGCTAAGATTTTTCCAGTGTTTTACGGAGTGAAGCCTTCAGATCTTCGACACATAGAAAAGGGAAAGTATGCCAAGGCGTTCACAGAATACGAAGAGAAGAGGAGGTATATGGAGAAGCTTACAGAGTGGAAGGAAACCCTCCAATCTGTTTCATTTATCACAGGATATGAAATCAACGGCAATTTCAAGTAAGATCTCTGAGTTTTCATTATACTTGGTCATTGTACATTCTTTTATGTTTTTGCTTGCATGAAATTTCTAAATTTTAGGCAGCCAAATTTATTTCTTATTAAAATCCCCCTTTTCCTTTGTAAAGTATCAGTGACTGCCAAAATATAGTGTTAGCTATCCAAAAAGAAGTTCAAAGTAAAAAATCTCTACATGTTGCCAAATACCCAGTGGGACTTCATAGGCTTGTGAAAGATTTTGAAAGACAGTGTCTTGATAAGCTTGTGAAAGATTTTGAAAGGCAGTGCCAGACGAATAAAGGCGGCAAAAAGAAGGCTCAGGTCGTCGGCATTTTTGGAATGGGTGGAGTAGGCAAAACAACTCTGGCCAAAGAGTTGTTCAACAGAAAGCGATCACAATATACTCAAGCCTGTTTCCTGTTTGATGTGAGGGAAGCCTATGCAAATAACAGTTTTCCTTCTTTACAAATGAAATTCCAAAAAGATCTATTCCAAATAGGTGGATTCAATTTTCAAAGTACAGAGGAAGGAAAAATTCAGATTGCGGATTGCATAAAACGGAGCAACCAGCTGAGTTTCCTAATTGTTCTAGATGATATTGATCACGTGCAACAGTTAGATGCTCTACTGATAATGGATATTCAAAAGAAGTTAGTTGATAGCCTGGTGATTGTTACAACCCGCGATGAAGGAGTGCTAATAAATGCAGGAATTTCTGCTGCTTATAATGTGAAAGGGATGGATAGAGACGATGCAAGAGAGCTGTTTTGCTGGCATGCCTTCGGCCAACCCCATCCGGCTAACGATTACGAGAATCTGGTTAAGTCCTTCCTAAATGTTTGTGGAGGGTTACCTCTGTCTCTTCAAGTTCTTGGCAGTCATGTTCATGGCAGAGATCAGAATTATTGGAGCTTAGAGTTGGATAAAGCTACCAAGACACTGCCTCGAGACATACAACAAAGACTTAAAATAAGCTTTGATGCGCTGGACTACGAGGAACAACAAATTTTCATGGAAAATCGAAGAGTGTTGCCATTGAAGCATGGCAGGCATCAGGGTGGAGCGCTCAACATGCACACGAAACACTTAAAAACAAGTGTCTTGTTCAAGAAATAGAAGACAGATTTTCTTTGCCTAGGGTAGGAGATGAGGAATTGGCATTGAGAATGCATGACCATCTGCGGGACTTGGGAAGAGAAATGGCAAGTGCACTGAGCCGTCCTAGTCAGTTGTGGCGTCGACAAGATCTTGAATATCTGGTAAGGTTGTTCCTCCTCCCAATTTCTGCTTCATATCAACTGATATTTTTACATCTTTGAACTTCTTAATACAACACAAGTCTGTAACACTACTGTGATTGCAGGAATCAAAGGGATTCAAAAACATCCTCGCTCAAACGAAAGGCAGATGTTTCCATTCATTTATTGACAAGTCCATGAAATGTCGAATTACATACCTTGTAGGGGAATCGGATTTTGGTCCTGACACGTCAACTGTTTTGTTGTGGCTTGAACTACGGCATATGGATTTCCACAATCAGCGACAGCCATGCATTCCTTCATGGATTCCTCTTCAAAATTTGCGATGTTTAACAATCCACTATCCACGCTACAAAACATTGGGGCAGAGCCACGTACAGGTATTATGTTCTCGATTGAAAAATATATCTCCATTACTAAATAATTTATTTTGTGTCAGTGCCCCACCTTATTGAAATTTTGCTATGTAATTATATCGTAATAAAATATATTAATTTTAACATACATAAGTACTTATAAGCTCTTTCCTTAAGAATTTATACTTTCTGCGAGTAGTTTCAACGACTGACTCAACAAACACATTTACGCTTAACCTATTTTCTAAAGATATATTTCAATAAAATACAGCCAAGCTATCTTTCATGGATTCCTCCATTATGTCTCAAAACATTGCGGCAGAGTCACTTACAGGTATTATGTTCTCCAATGGAAATTTATTCTCCAAAGAAAATTAAATTTCCATTAACGGTACTTTCTTTCTTATTGCTATTCAGTGAATGGAAGCTTAAAAGAAGTTTATTTTGAGTTTCAGATGCCCACCAAATTGAAAGAGCTGCGTATATATGATAATCCTTCAAAAAAAAATTCAGCTCTTCAAGAATTAAGTGTTGCACATTTGAGCTGCCTGGAAAAAATTGTACTTCACAGTTGTTCTGGTCTGAAAACCGTGTCAGGAATATCTGATCTTAGGAAACTGGTAGAATTGGACATGTCTAGCTGCTTATATCTTCGGGAATTAAGTGTTGCACATTTGAGCTGCCTGGAAAAAATTATAATTGGCAATTGTCATCGTCTGAAAACTGTGTCATTATCTGATCTTGAGAAGTCAATAGAATTGAAAATTTCTAATTGCCGAGATCTTCAGGAATTAAGGGTTGTACGTTTGAGTTGCCTGGAAAAAATTATAATTGGCAATTGTGATCGTCTGAAAACCGTGTCAGGGTTATTTGATCTTGAGAAGTTGATAGAATTGAAAATTTCCAATTGCCGAGATCTTCAGGAATTGAGTGTTGCACGTTTGAGCTGCCCGGAAAAAATTATAATCGGCAATTGTGATCGTCTGAAAACCGTGTCAGGGTTATTTGATCTTGAGAAGTTGATAGAATTGAATATTTCTAATTGCCGAGATCTTCAGGAATTAAGTGTTGCACATTTGAGCTGCCTAGAAAAATTTGTACTTCACAGTTGTTGTGGTCTGAAAACCGTGTCAGGAATATCTGATCTTAGGAAACTGGTAGAATTGGACATTTCTAAATGTTTATATCTTCAGGCATTAAGTGTTGCACATTTGAGCTGCCTGGAAAAATTTGTACTTCGCAGTTGTTATCGTCTGAAAACTGTGTCAGGAATATCTGATCTTAGGAAACTGGTAGAATTGGACATTTATGACTGCTTATATCTTCAGGAATTAAGTGTCGCAAATTTGAGCTGCCTGGAAAAATTTGTACTTCATAGTTGTTCTAGTCTGAAAACAGTGTCAGGGTTATCTGATCTTAGGAAACTGGTAGAATTGGACGTTTGTGGTTGTCCGTCGATTAAGCAGATGCGTCTAGTGGGTCTGAGCTCCTTGAAGCATTTTAAGGCCGATTATTCTTTGATGTTGACATGTTTTGAGTTTGATGGTTGCATAAACTTACAAACAATATCTGTAAATCTTGAAAATCTTGTAAAAATCAAGATTCGTGACTGTCCCAAGCTTGAGGTGTTGTCATCTCTTGAGGAGATTGTCACAATTGATGGATGTGGCAAGCTCAATAGTCTTCTCTTGTCCAGATCTCAAAAATTGAAAAGAGTGACGGACAAATTTGATCTGCAAAGACATCAAACTCGCCTTGAGAAGATTAGCATTGTCAGATGTGGGATGCTGCAGAACATAACTTTGCCACCAAAACTTGTGGAACTCATAATAGAAGGTTGCAGAGAGTTGAAAACAGTGACAGCGATTAGTGATCAAAGTGAATGTCTGGAGCTACAAGAGTTGCCAAGTGTTGCCCAACTGAGCCGTCTGAAGTGGATTACAATTCAGAGTTGTGACATGCTGCAGACCATACAAGGCATTGATAGGTTGCGCGCATTGGAAAGTCTTCAGTTATCCAATTGTCCGGAGCTCGAAGAGCTGCCATGTTTTGCACGTCACACTTACCTTGAGAAGATTAGCATTGTCAACTGTGGGAAGCTGCAGAACATAACTTTGCCACCAAAACTTGTGAAACTCGTAATAAAAGGTTGCACAAAACTGAAAACAGTGGCAGCGATTTGTGATCATAGTGAATGTCTGGAGCTACAAGAGTTATCAAGTGTTGCCCAACTGAGCCGTCTGAAGTGGATTACAATTCAGAGTTGTAACAAGCTACAGATCATAAAAGGCATTGATGAGTTGCCTGCATTGGAAAGTCCTCAGTTGTCCAACTGTCCGGAGCTTGAAGAGCTGCCATGTTCTGCACGTCAAAATTTGCCTTGAGAAGATTAGCATTGTCAGATGTGGGAAGCTGCAAAACATAACTTTGCCACCAAAACCTGTAGAACTCAGAATAGAAGGTTGCAGAGAACTGAAAACAATGGCAGCGATTTGTGATCATATTGAATGTCTTCAAGGTACCGATTTGAGAACTCCATTAAACAGTCAACTATATTTCTTGATTTGAAAGTAGAGCAAGAGAGTTAAATTTTTCTCTTTCCTTTATAATCTTTCAGGTCATTGGTAAATGAAAATGGAGTTTTTTTTTTAATTGCAGTACATGGACAGTTGTAGCAGTTGGTAGCGACATAAGTGAGTGCAATCAATCTCTTGCTATACCAGGAATAAGTGAAGTTAGTGATGCTTAATGTGAAGTCCAACATGCACATTGACTGCCCCTTCACATTCTCTTTTATTTTCTTTTGCGCTGCCCAAAAGGCTCATTAAAATATATATATTCTGAAAATTGGTTGTGTGATATATTCTTAATCTTCTGGATGAAGAACTTGTATTTATCTAATAAAGAGATTGTACTCGCCTTTCTGTGTATGTAGCCATATTTGACGAACCATGTAATCTCTTCGTTATTGTGTGTTCTGTGTTGTTTACAACTGTCACTTAAATCTCTTCTGTATTCTTTATCTGCTCTTTACTATCAACAGTTAGTCATTTTGACTATAGGTTAAAATTAGTTTATTTATCTTATTAAATAATTTATATAAATAATGTCTAAATATATCATTTTCAATTATTAGTTTCTGCCAAAGAAACTATAGGCACCTCCTATTCTTAACTAGTTATTAATAATTATTTTTCCAACCAATGAGAACTGAAATAGTTTTTTAAAAATAAAAAAATTTAGCTATTGCCAATGTATAGATGTCAATTTTATAACAAAACATTTTTGAAAAATTATTTCTCTTCCATCTAATTGGCAAGGAAATTTCACCCCATAAGGGTGATTAATGCGCTTCCATTACAGTAGTGCCGGTAATAGTCGCAGATGAACTCGCTTGCTGGGTTGAACATGCTCATAAAACTAGTACAGTTATGAAGCTATTCAAATTTGGACAATTCCAGCCAATTCAATTGAAAAAAAAAAAAAATCAAATATGTGTTGCTATACTAATGGTGGGTTTTCAGTTACAGGCGAGAGCCTAACCTACTCTCTGTTGCTGCCAAAAAGATATTGGAAATCACAAAAAGAATTGCAGGCAAAGATCACTATTAACAGACCAATGGAAACCAGGCTGGTGAGTTCGATCCTATGGATAAAATCAAGAATGGATTTTCCCGCTTCAAACAAGAGATTTACCAGTATGTTTTGCCCTTATTTTAAGTGTTTCTGATTTTATTTTTGTTGCCATTATATTCAAATTCACAGATGGGGTTTCTTTAAGGAGGAGACGGATTTGTTCAGCAAGCTATCCAAGGGCCAATCTCCCAAGGTCAAATTAATGAAATGGGTTTTTATCCTTCGATGGAAATGGACCCAATACAAGATTTCTGTGTCTGGGATTCCACTGCTCCAATAGTCAAACCTTCTTGTTGATTTCTAAATCACAAATCAGAATGAACCAGCTCCAGATGTCCCTTAGCATGCCACATCTTTCTCTTCGTGAGCTTTTCTTGGTAATATTTCCTTATAACACACTCTTTACACACACCCTTGGGGGGAGAAATAAATAGGAAGGCCTTGAAGGATACTCGATTAGCCCATAACCTTCATGCCTCTGAAATTCAAGTGCCCTTGATTTGCAAGGTTAGGGGGGTTCTTGGGATTAGATGCAATTCCCTCACTCACATTGCTTGATCCTCTGCCAATAGTATGTGTCTTAAGCTGGTGGAGGAGTTCTTCAAATTGGTAGTATGACTGATGTTTCAACGTGATCTGACACTTGTAGACTTTAAGCTAGCTATCTTAGCACATTCACACATGGTGTGGTTAAACATTTTCTACTTTCTGCTTTTTCTATTGTAGCTAGCTGTTCAGTTTTGGATTGAGCTCTCCTTTCGTCTATGCTTAAGCTAGTTGTAATTTTACATTTCTATTAACCTAATTTGGTTATTTGTGGATATCAATATTGTTTTACTCCTTTCTTTCTTCCCAGCTAATCTTTGAACCCAGGTGTCTTAATAAATGCTGGTTTGCATTTGAATCCCAAGCCTTGCTTAAATAAATGGAGTTAGCTCCTATTCTGAATTCTTAGAGAATAAGATTGTATGCCTTTTTTTTTAATATTTTGTCAAACTAATTCCATAAATTACAGGGAACGAGTTTCGAAGGCGACAACTCAGGAAGATCACAAACCATGTTTTTGACCGTTTCACCGCAGAAGATGACCATATAACTACTGAACAACTTTATATTGTTGTTCTTTTGGTTTTCAAGTAGGACTCTTTTAACCCATCTGAAAAGCTAGCTGAATACTGTTCTCGGTGAATTGAGGGATATGTTAATCTATGTTGATCTATAATTTTGTATTGGGATAGTATAACTAATGTAAAGTGAAAAAAAAGATCTGTATAATTCCATTATAATTGTCTGTTACTCTTTTCAGTACTTCCCAAAAGCTGTTTCTATTTTAAATGTGTCATTTGTTCTTGATGGGTGTGTGATTGCTTTTTGGCACTAATTCAAATAGTGACATGAACAAACATTTTCCTGGCCCTTACAATGATCCACCATCAAAGGAAGAAGTGGAAGAGATGATTCGTGTAAGTTCATCTTACTGTATTTTCTTTTAATTCCTTGAAAATATTATATACCTTTAGAAAGGTTGAATTAGAAGTAATATGAAGATAAATATAATGTATGTTTTTTAAAATACTCTATACCAATACTCTTGTCAAATTAAATTTATGAGGAATAGAAGGACCCTCTTAGGCTAAGAAGACTAATGTTTTCCATAATTTTGGTTGTGATTTTTTATTTGCAACCTCTATATTTATGAACCACACATCTATGTTGAAATCTCCCAAATTTTTATGTTATCTAACTAATTAAATCAATATTCACCAATAAATAATTCTTCATTGACTATGCAGTTCTTTGTAGGAAATGGTAACATTCACATAAGAACCAACAAATATGATTGAATTCATAAGACAAAAAAGAGGACACTTTAAGATCAAGTCAACAACATTCAAGATATCCATTTGTTGATGCAATTCAGATAATGATAATTAAATCTACCTTGAATCACTTCATAGTGTATAATTGGTTATCTCTGATACAAGATTAAATGTACTCTTGTTGATAGTTAATATTATTAACTAACATGCCTCTGATTTACTGGTAAGACAACTAATAGAAACTATGGAAGAACTGTGCTATTTTACATGGTATAGCAAATACATTATCTGAAATTTTGTAGAGTTCATTGTTGGTGCTCCAAACTGTATCTTGGAATTCTAGAGGACACAACTTGAGTAACCCTAAGGAACAAGGTTGGGTTGGACAATCAGGTGGGACTCAATCAAATTGTAGCTAGTTTGGGCTAATTGACAGGAGTAGGTACAACTCCTCTATACTTTAAGCTCTGCCAAGTTTGGGAGGGTATTCTCTTCTAATCTTAGAGGACAACTAAAGAGGAATGATAGAACTATGGTACAAACAAAGAACATATAACCAATTCAATTATTTGTCACTAACTACCTTCTATGCTAATCTTTGTGATTTCACAACTAGAGATAGTTGTAGTGTTTCATTTGTTGTTGTGAAATATCATGCTTTTAAAAATGAACAAACTTATGATTAAAGCAAGTCTTGGAAGATGGCATGAATTTTTTAGTAACTGTGAGGATGAGTGTGTTTGTTTGTTCCTCAAATTAACATTTTAATGTTTATTTTTGTTTCATTGGGAGGATCATAGCATTATATTTTTAATTAAAATTTATTTTATGTTTTTGATAACTGCGGAAATTAACCAACAAGCAGTGACTCTTGGTCAAACTCAGGTCTTCATCACCATGATGTCTTGAATTTTGTATGGTTTTCAATATTATAAACCTTTAAAATTCTAATAGATTTCACATTCATTTGAGTCTTATCTTTTTAAATTTTCACAAAAATTATAAGTGCATATCAAAAAAAGTTCATAACAAATTACAAAGTCATCAAATATTTCATGCCTTTACAAAATCATAAAATATTCCATCTCTCATTGATGCTCTCCACTTTTCTAAATATCAAAGATCACTACGAACCTACATAATTAAGCATGACTTTATTTTTGATGCAATCCTAGATGAGCATGCTACAAATGATGATGTGACCTAATGTACCCATGCCACTATTCTCATTTGGAGTAAAATCATTATATCATGTTTATAAGTATATTTGATTAGGTCTATTAATAGATTTCCTAACACATTATTCCACCAATTTTTTTATATTATTACATGTCACCATCTGACAAATTTCAAGATTACTATTAAGTTTTTATAATATCAACACTGTTGGTAAAACATAGTAGACACAAAAAATCAAAATAGGACTACTCTTGCACTTTTTGGCAGAAACTTCATTGCTCTACAGCTCTTGTATTAACTATTGCTTTATCTCTATACAAGCATAATGTTTAGATGTTATAATTATCATTAATATTTAGTTTATTATTATTATGAATTCATTATTATTTATATCTAATTAATTATTTAATAATATTTTTATAATTTCTCTTAATATTATTTATAGAATTTTATAGTACTAGAAGGAAGGCGTTATGAAATTCTACAATTTATTACATGATTAATTTATAAATATTTATAATAGTTTCCCTATCAACCAAACTCAAATAATTGTTTCATATTAATTCTACATTATTTCTCGTTATCCATAAAGTAGGAAAATTATCCCATACTTTATCTTATGTCTTTTGAATTTTACATAGTGAGTTGGTTTTGGGTATTAGAGTTCCTAGGATCCAATAGGTTGAATGTCACAAAAAGTCCTAATTGATTGTAGCATAAGAGGATGGTCATACATTCCCCACCAACTCAAAAAATAAGGTGTTATATTCTACAACTTTGTATGTAAACATTTCACACAAAATTCTAGCATGTATGGTAGCACAAGAGAGGTATGTGACACTGAGTCCAAATATCTCTAATAAATACCTCTCTCCATATATCAAGCCATCTATCACTCTCTTTATCCAACCATACTATTAGGTAGCAAACCCAATTTGTTTACCTAGCCATACTTTCTTCATTTTCTTAGGAAGGTGTCTTCAATAGCACACTCTAGACGAGGTGTTCATCAAACATTACACCAAGGTGTAGAATGAGTGCAAAAAATATCTTGGTCACAAACATCGTCACAAAACTATTATATTAATCTTCTAAATTGTGTATCCAAAGATTCAATAAATTTCACATTTATGGAGAAAACCTAGACAACTTAAGGTTCACACCATTGAAACTTAAATTTTCATAAAAAAATTGGCTCTATTTCTTAGGAGGCATAGTTGGGTTGTCATAGAGATTTTTGATAAAAATATTAGGGTTTCTCCAATATAAAGGGTGTGGCTTTCTAAAGCCCTAAAAATAATAAAATTTATCTATATTTTTTCTTTATAGACCTCTTATACCACCATCCCTTATATTATAAAGCTAAGAATATATAGGAGCTACCCACTTCTATTGATCTACCACTAAGTACTTATAACCTAATTATGTTTATCCACCTTGTATTATAGATTAGAATATATCATTGCTATAGATCTTTTGTGGATGCTCTAGGATTACAACTACAAAGTGTGTAGAACTTTTGTACGCTAACAAATGATAACATTACTAAGGAATATTAAAATAATTTCTCTATTATTTCATGTTCTATTTGATCAATGGAATTCTATTCATGTTGAATAAAACCATTTTGTTTCTAGTGTTGGCAATGTGTTTGGAACTTTAAGGTTTTGTCCTTAATATTCTTTGTTTATATTAAGTATTTCTCTTGATTTGTTATCTATAGATTTCAATTTCAAAAAATTATTTAGTTGTAAATTAGTTTTTTTCCTATCTCCTCATGGATTAAAACATATTATTATATAGATCCTTGAATAATCAAGACTTATGAACATTATTTAAGCATATATTGATCTTAGTTGATAATCAATTCTTGTTGTGAGCATTAGTGGGATGATTACTCTTGGTGTATTCCTCACACTAGTTCAATCGATGCTCCTAAATTTTAAATTACAATTATGTACTATTGAAATTCATGATAATCCTCCTTATCTTTTTTGGGCTACTATTATTACCATGCAAGATATTTGTGGGATCGAGAAATTTTTTCTAAATTGAAAACTTATGAAGTCCAACATGCCAATCCACAAGCACAAAATGTTTATACACAAGGACTTCCTTATGATTTTGAAGATTATAAATAGATTTATTTCTTTTGGTTATTTTATTTTTAAAATTTTATAACTAGGTAATTCATTAATCAACTATAACAATTTAATTAGTTTTATTTACCATTAGGTGACTTGCACATCCAAACCTTTCTTGATTTGATAAATGAATTAAATCGTAAATACTATAGGAAACCTCCTTCTTAGAACCAAACAAATTAACACATTTTTTATGTGATTTGTGTGGAATGCAATATTTTCTCTCAACAGATTTGAGAAAAAATTATGTGCTATTAAAACTCTTGTGGTGCTTTGAATTGACATGCACTTGCTCTATGTAAGTTGTTTGAAAGTTTCCAACCTTCTTAATAGATCAATGACATTTCTAAATGTTAAATATTGATGGCCTGTATATGCTTCCATGCTTCAAAAAGCATATCTAGCAAGCCACACATGATTACATTGTCTTTCTTTGTTTTTGACAAAAGGAGGGGGTTTTGAAACTATATGGAAGCATCAATACACTTTTTAAAATTTTACTCCAAAGGCTTTGGAATGTCATCAACTTATAACTAATGTGTCAAGTTTTTAAGTGGTCGTAACAACCACTTTGGGTTTCAATGAGTGTTTTAAATCCTTTAACATATATAAATATTCACTTTTCCTTTTATCTCGAAGAAAAAATATATGTTATATTTTTAAAAGGTTTTAACAACCACATTACATTCCAATAATGGTTATAGAACCATTAGAAACTTCTAACAAACACCATTTTTAAAACCCATTCAATTTTGAGAGTTATAATAATTTTTATAACTAGTTTAAAATATCAATATTGCACTTTGAAATGTTTTATAAATATATTATATATTTATATGATATTATATTATTATATTATTTAGTATCTATTATTTTATTATTATTATTATTATTATATCTACATATATTATTGTCTTATACTATATACTATATACTACAATAAGATGAAATATATATTTACATATTATATAATATAACATATATTTATATGTTAAATATAAATATTATATGTTATATAATTAATATACATAATATAGTTTTTACATATTTTTTAAATATCAAAGATCACTCGGGACCTCCATAAAAGCATGACTTTGTTTTTGATGCAATCTTAGATGAGCATGCAACAAATGATCATGTGACCTAATGTACCCATGCCACTATTCTCATTTGGAGTAAAATCATTAAATCATGCTTATTAGTATCTTTGATTAGGTCTATCAATAGATTGTGTAACACATTATTCCACCAATTTGTTTATATTATTACATGTCACAATATAAAAATTTTCAAGATTACTATTAAGTTTTTATAATATCAACACTATTGCTAAAACATAGTAGACACAACAAATCAAAACAAGACTATTCTTGCACTTTTTGGCAGAAACTTCACTGCTTTGCAGCTCTTGTTTATATGATTATTAGAATGTTTTCTAAAAAAATAATCAAGTTAAATTATTATATATTATTAGTATATCTATCTTTTAGAAAATTTGTGTAAAGAATGTCCAAACATATCCTTGATCAATTGATTATTAATTTAGAAAAAAGTGTTTAAATTATTTAAAATGTAAGATAAATATGTGAAAAATAAATGAATTTGAACATTTATATAATAATTAGTTAATAGTTTAGTTTCATCAATCAATGATAGACATATATTAGTTTTATAGAAAAAATATTAAATTAATAGTAGCTAAGATTAAACAAATCAATTTATAATGAAATATATAAATTAGAATTTAGAGTGATTTGATGTGTGAGTGAATGTTTTAATTGTTAATTTAGAAGATGATAATTATTGTGTGTTAATTAATTGTGAAATATAGATTTTTATTATCCAAAATATTAAAAATCAAATTTAATTATTATGATGATATTAAAGATTAACTATGATTATCCTATAACTATTAATATTGTTATAGTTATAGGATTGTATTTTTTATTTTTTAGGCAAATTGTCACGAGAGGGTGACTCCAATGATTCAAAATAACTAGAAACATGCTTGTTGCAACCATACAAAGAGATCAGTGCAATCACTTTCGCCAACAAAACAAAAGATGGGCCTAAACAAAGCTATACAATGAACAAAAACAGAACTATAAATATAGCTTCCGATATCCTATGGACCCTGATCAACTCCACCTGGCACACTAACACCATTTTAGCTCCATATCTAAGTGGATCAAATTTGAAAGACCTGACCAACTACACACATCATCCGAGAGCCTCCTTGCCTCGACTTGCTCAACACCAAATTTTGAAAGAAGGTCTGCAGACTTGTTCGCCTCCCTATACACGTGGATCAACTTAAAGTTTTGAATTTGTCTCAGTACCACATTTATCTCAGCCACCCATTGATTCAACTTCCAACTTGGAGCTAAACCCGAACCTACTGCGCTTATAACAATCAACGAATCTCCTTCCAAATCGATATTATGCCAACCATTTGAGATACAAAAATTTACCCCTTCTAATAGAGCTGCACATTCCGCTTCATTATTCGTAGCTTCCTGGAGTCTGAACGAGGCTTCCACCAACAATTTTCCATCCTCATTCCGTATAACAAACCCCGCACCTAAGGGCCCCGGGTTGCCCTTCGAGGCCCCATCGAAATTTAGCTTAAGTCTACCTTTCGGAGGAAGGGACCATTTGGCCTAGGCCCTTGAACCTTTGTTTTTAAGAAGCTTACTGGTTGGAACCTGTATCAACTTCCAATTCCTTGCCATCCTACCATCCCAAGCCAAGAAATATTTAAATTTGTTTATTTTTAATTTCATGTTTAAGTGCTCACTTACCCCTGACTCAATCTTGAAGAGGATGCTCTCCAGGGGCTCTGATTTCTCCTTGAATATTCGGGCATTCCTCTCTCTCCAAAGGTGCCACACAATCATAGCAGGAATTTCATCCCAGAGGCCCCCCAACGCTGCCCCCTTGTAGATGTCGGGCCAAGACAGAAAGAGCTGTTGGAGCTTGTTTGGAAGTGGCCCGAACCACTCCACCTTCGCACAGAAAAAAAGCCAAACTGCTTGTGCCACCTCGCAATTAAGCAAAAGATGGTTAACATCTTCTAGATTATGCTAGCAAAGGACGCACCAATGGGGCCCGCAAATCCCAACTTTCTCCAGTCTGTCGCCCGTGAGAATTCTACCATGCAACACTATCCAAGCAAAGGCTCCCGCTTTGGGAAGAACATGCTTTCCCAACAAAGTCTCTTAGGCCAGGGCAACACCACCAAATCATGCTTTATTACCTTGTAACCCAGCTTCACCGCATACTCACCCGATTTTGAAGCACTCCACTTGATTGCATCGGGCTTTTCTGAGATAAAAAAACGGCGCTTTGAAAGCTCATTTAAGAGCCTCTCCTTTGAATGCTCCTGGAGGAAATCAAAAGATTTCCACCTCCAGTTCCACCTGCCGTTCTCTTGCCAAACATATATATAATTCCTTAGCTCCACACTGTAGGCAGCTTTTGAGGGCTCCACTGCTTCTTCTAGTCCCGTCATCACGCCTAATGGTGGATAAGAATTCCACGAGTCCTCCCAGAAGTCAACTTTCTTGCCATCCCCTATACACCAGGACAAATGATCGCAAATCACATCCCTTGATTTCAGAATAAAATTCCAAATAGCAGATCCTTTTTGAGGATTCGCAATAGTTAAAATCCTTTCAGGATCTTGAGAATCAAGATACTTTGCATGCAGAATCCTACACCACAGTGCATCTGAATTTTTGAAGATTTGCCAAGTCATTTTAGCGCCTAGAGCCCGATTTTGAATTTTGAGGTCCTTAATATCAGCGCGCCCAGCCTCCTTCGATTTCATCACTGTTTCCCATGATAGCAAAGGAGTACGCTTCTTCATCTGCGCCCCCTCCCACAAAAGTTTCCTTTGAATGCCCGTCATCCTTCGTATTGATTTGTTTGTCGCCTCCAGACACGAGAGCATGTAAATAGGGATGGCCGCTATGACTGATTTTATCATAACTAGCCTTCCTGCCAGAGTCAGCCATTTACTCCTCCATGTTTCCACCTTTGCACTACATTTGTTGACCGTCTCCTCCCAGTGGTAGAACTTTGGTTGTCCATCGATCAAAGGTATCCCCAGATACTTTGTTGGAAGGTGATCTACCTTGAACTCCAGGATGTCCGCCAACCTTTGCTGTAATGCGCCCGAGGAGTTGAAGAAAAAAATGCTCGACTTCTCCTTGTTGATCTTTTGAACAGCCTGTGAACAATACTCCTCAAGCGTAGCCTTTATTGTGGAGGCTTCCGTCACAGAAGCAATGCCGAGTAAGGTTGTGTCATCGGCGAAGAATTGATGGGTTATGGTAGGAATCGAATCAGATATTTGAATACCTTTCCACAAACTTGCATTCACAACCTTCTTTATCTGAATACTAAGAGCTTCAGACATTATTATGTACAGAAACGGGGATAATTGGTCCCCTTGCCGTAGCCCTTTTCCGCCATTGAAGAAGCCATAAGGGGAACCATTTATTGACACCGAGTACCTCGCGGTTGAAATACAACTATACACCCATTTCATCCATGCTTCGCAAAAGCCTAGTTTCCTCTTTACTTCCATCAGAAACCTCCAACTTACCCTATCGTAAGCTTTACTCATGTCTAACTTCACCAGCATACCTTTTTGCTTAGAGTGCTTAAGGGAATGCACAGCTTCATGGGCGACCACAATGGCATCCGAAATGCTTCTGCCCAGAACGAAACCACTTTGTTCTTGAAAAATCAGCTTGGGAAGAATGCATTTTAGCCGATTTGCCATAACCTTGGAAATCAGTTTATATATAGTATTGCAAAGGGCTATCGGCCTGTAATCAGCATAGGTTTCACACTTTGCTTTCTTTTGAATCAGCGCTATATTTGTATTATTTAAATCGCTGAGAATTACCCCTTTCTTCCTTGACTCTTCAACAACCCCATGAAGATCTGGTCCTATAAACTCTCAACAAATTTGATAAAACAAAGCATTGAAGCCATCAGGTCCTGGTGCTTTGTCAGGTTGCATCTGGAAAAGGGCAGATTTAATTTCCCCTAAGGAAGTTTCTCCTGACAGCACTTTGTTGTCTGTCTCAGTTATTTTGGGCACTATGTCTGCCACAGTGCTTAAATTTAGAGGTTCTGCTTCGTTCACCCCCCCAACAGGGAAGAGAAAAAGGCAACGCCTGCCGCTTGAACATCTTCCTCCTTTGATTTGACCTGTCCAACCTCATCAGTGATCTGCTCAATTTTGTTCCAGCCACGCTTTATTTTTGTTGTGCAGTGGAAAAACTTTTTATTCAAATCTCCTTCTTGCAGCCAGGTTTCCCTAGATTTTGTTCTCCAATAACACTCCTCCCTGAGCAAAATTTCATTATACTCTTCTTTCAGCTTCTTCTCTTTCTCATATTCAAAAACTGTCATACCATGGTTTATTACAAACTCCCCCAAATAAGCCAACTCTTCTTCTAGTCGCTTTTTCTCTTCAAAAATATTTTTGAAACATGATTTATCCCTCAATTTCTCCTTCATTCTTTGAAGCTTTTTTTGGAAAACAAACATTTTGGACCCTACCAAATTTATTGGCTCTAACCACCAGTGCTTCATTAGATCTGGAAGATCATGGGCCCGCAACCACATTTTGTCAAACCGGAATTGACGTTTGGCAGGTTTCGAGTCTTCATTAATCGTCAAAGTGATTGGGAAGTGATCCGAAATTGCCACCGAATGTATTGTTGATTTTGCAATCAAATTTTCTTGCAACCAATCTTCAGAGACCAAATATCTATCGAGCCTTTCAGAAATGTTAGTGAAACCTTTCCTCCTATTAGTCCAAGTATAAATACCGTTAGAAGTTTTGACATCTAACAGATTATTTGATTCGATGAAATTCAAAAAATCTTTTTGGACTTGAGTTATTTTCCTTGAGCCCCCCAACTTTTCTTTTAGATCCATTATTGCATTAAAGTCCCCGCCCAATACAACTTTTGAGTTACCCAGGTTATTTGAGATGAAATCCCACAAGAACTTTTTATCTTCGGTTTTAGTTGGCCCGTAGACATTATGCAATTCAAATTTTGACTGTGATTGAATAACCTCAACTTCACATTTCATCCAATTTAGATTAGAGTTTACCAAAGATACCTTAATTTTCCCAGGGCGCCAGAGAACTCGTAGACCACCTGAGGCACCAACTGCATCCACGAATAATCCTTCCCACGATTTGCAATAATTGATAAAAGCAATAGTTTCTTCGCCTTCAAGTTTAGTTTCCTGTAGGAGAATAATGTCTAGATTCTGACTTTCCAACTGGCGTTTGGCCAGTTGTCTCTTGTTAGGGGCATTTATTCCCCTAACATTCCAAGAGAGGACCTTCATCTCCTCCCAAGGGAGGCCCCTGCTCCCTTGGATTGTGTCATATATTCTCTAATGGACAGTTGTTCTCCTTTTAGAAACACCTCCTCTTGCTTCTGTTTATTAGTTTTTCTTCCAACACGAGTTGAAGAGGTTGCCTTCGCCGATTGTTTGATTCTGCGCTTTTCAACAGTTTCCACCTCTTCAAGGTTATCTTCTTCCGATTGGGATTCAGAGCCATCTGCTTCACCTTTATTATGCCATTCGATCAGTTTGACAGGAGATCTTGTTTCAAAATCAGATTGACCAATCTCTCCCTCTTCCACTTGCGTTTCTTCCTCCCCCATCGGGCCTTCCTGTTGCTCAGCCAAGACGATTTTCCAATTCTTCACATGGGAGGACGCCTGGAGACCATTCTGTTCCATAGTACTCGCATTGCCCTGTAGTGGATCGCCAATTGGGACTTCCTTTTCTGTTGATTTTTGTTTCTCCCTCCACATCTCTCTAACTGTTGGAGGAAACCATTTATAGTTTACAGCATTGTGGTTATGACGCCTGCACTTTGTACAGAAGAATTTGGGTAGTTCAATTTCAATACATTGCCTCCAGCATTTTTCTCCTGAAATTAGATCGATTGATTTGGGTATTTCCTTGATGGCAATTATCAATACTCTTGCATAGATCAAAGATTCACCTTTTCTCAGATCGATTTCAATAGTCCGCCTCAGCGAGTTACCAATATTTGTAAGACAACCGCCAGACCAGAATTCAAACGGAAAATTGTACAGACGTACCCAGGTAGGGCCATTTCGTGGTTCGAATTCCAGAGGGTTGAAGTTTCTCACCCACTTTTGTAAGAATAAAAAAGATGAACCAAACCGCCAATCCGGATTGTTCAAAATTTGGTCTCTGTCTGAACCGTTTCTAAAAACAGCCACAAAGAATCCTTTAGGCAAGATATTCAAAATTGGATCAGATTTCCAAGTTTCCATGACCCATTCCCCTATCGCCTTCCTTGAAAACCGTTTCTCCAGAAACCTCCCTATAACTGCTCGCTGCTCCAAAAACTTTGCGTTAGTTTCTACAAACGCAGAAACGTCCACTTTTGGAATTGCAGTAACTATTTGTGCCTGCCCATCCACACACGCCTTATTGACTTCTTTGCTTTTCAGCACCCCAACAAGCCTGCATGGGTTTTATGAGAGTCTCCTTCATGCATTCCTCACAGTGGCACACTTTCTAATAAGACCATAAATTTTTCATTTTAATAGTTATAGGATTGTATTAATATGTAGTTATTATATTAATATTATTATATATTAGGATTACTATTATATGATTATTATATTATAATATATCAATAGTTGTAATAATTTTTCACCTATATTTAATAGTTATATTATTTAATATAATTATTATTTTGTTTGTTGTTTTTGTTTAATTAATAATTTAATTAATATATATAATAGTTTATTATATTAATATATTAAAATAATTAAAATTATTCTTAATAATATATATTATAATATTATAGTATATTTATTGTTAGGATATTTATTTATTTGTTTATATTAATATATTTAATTATTATTATTATATTATATTAATGGAGTATATTATAATATAAAATATGTTAAGATATATCATTCTCAAGGTATTTATTAATTTTAACCTAAAAAATATAAAAAGTCATAATTTAAAAAGATGTGAACTTGTAATTAATATTATTATTAATTATCAAATATTATATTATAACATGTCTATTGTTCTACCCATTGTTTTTCACTATGTTTTACCCACAAGTGAACAATTTATACTACTAATATTATGACAATAAAAATTTTCTTTTCCATTTGAATAACAAGATGCACATTTGAAACATAACCATTTCAAACTTTTCCATTGCATAAGAAAGAAATATTACAATATTTCAAGTAACTATTTTGTATTACATAATTTCATGATGACATTTCCCATTTTCAATTTCTCAATAAGAATTGAGATACATGTTTACATTCATGGCTTCCATGAGCTCACTAATATAGAAATACAAACGAAATACAATGATCTATATGTCCCCAATGTAGGTGCATACCTCCTAGATGTCCCTACCATTGGTGCATACATTCTAGGTGTAGACGCACAAAAATGTCCTCATAATCATTTTTATCCATTGCATATTTCATTTGATCATCTCCATAATCATATCTCCATATTCATAAAACAATTAAAATATTGTATATTTCACTAAATGCATTTGCATAATCATTTACCCCTCTACATAGTTCATTAATCCATTTCATTTAAATATATTTGCATAATCAACATTAAAATATATCTTTCATTAAACCATTTTCACCTATTTCATAAACACATTTGCATAAGCATTTTTCCATTTTCACCCATTTCATAAACATAAAATCATCATTTGTATATTCATACATAAACCAATTTCATTAAAACATTTACATAATCATTTATTCACATTCATAAGTTTCATTTGCACAATCCTTTTCATTAACTCTATTTACATAACCATTAAAATATTCATATTTCCTAATATCATTCATGCATTTATGAATATTCATAAAATCCCACATTCTTCCCGAAATCCGGATCTCTCCCACGAGGACATCTATAAAAGCCCTCTTCCTCCTCATTTTTCAACAACTTGATTTTATTTGATCAAATCCATTCTACATAGCCTCTTGTGCCTTTTCCACAAAAATATGAGAGCAAAGACAAGATCTTGTAGATAGGAAAACAATGGAGTTATCTTTTCTTTTGAATGCATTTGCTTTGATTTCTTATAATTAGTATTTCATTTTTGCATTTTGTTTTCATTTTGGAAAAGCTCTATTGGAATGATGTTGAATGCATGATTCTCATTTGTGAATTCAATTAGCTTTCAGTTTTCAGCATCATACATATGGTGAACCCAATGTGAAATTTTTGTTTTTCATCATGCAAATAATCAGTTTCTTTTATCATGCATTTCTTTTGCTTATAAGATCAATATCATTTAAATTGCATAAATCTGACAAGTTAATATGGAAGATGAATATTGTTTTGCATGATGAATATTGTTAAACAATTTGCATGTTTATTGATTATGATTTAAAACGTCACTATTTATCTGCATGATATCATCACTTTGCATTTGCATGATCTTGTTAGGGGTGGCTAAGTAGAATGGTATTTCGAATTTGTTATCTATGGCTATGTCTTTAATTCTCTAGAAGTGTTGTTTTTTGTTGCTTTCAGGGCAGTTATATATTTTGGAGGAAAGTATGTCAGTTTCTAATACAACGTAATTAACATTCTGATATTATTGGCTATTTCTTCTTTGTTGTTTTTGATGCAAACCTTGGTTTCAATAGATTGAAATATGATAGCACATAAATATGGAGACTGAAATGTTGGTGGCTTTCCCATAAATTTTGATGCAACAACTGGAATATGATAGCAAATAGAATGTTGCTCATATAGTGTTGTACAGCGGGTTGATGTCAAATAAATAGTTGTGATCCATGTTAAAATTGAATATATAGCATGAAAGGTGGTGCGGCTGGGAGTTCCCTTGTCTCATGCATTGAATACCACTTTTTAAAAACCTGGAATCATTAGCTATTTCAATAATTTTTAATCTTTCACTCAATTGTAATTTCATTCAAAAATCAAAATCTTCAAAATTACAATTATATCCTAATCCATGGTTGCCCTTCTCATGGATCGATCCATGTTGAATATTCCACCTGTGGTTCCAGTTTGAGGGAGGAGATTCGCTTGGCATACCTCCTATATCTTGTTTGGGAAATAGTGATTTTATAGAGGGTCCTGATTTCTCATGAGCTATACCAATATCCTTCTTTCTAGTCCAAAGATTGTCTAGGTTTTCAGGAGCAAGAACCTGACTTCTTCTTTGTCTAACAACATTTAATGTATGTGCCCAATCTGCGGGTCGAATGTAAATAACTTGCATTTTTTATTTGAAAATATGAATGGCTCTCACAGTGAGATGAGCTTATTCCTACTCCATGATCAACGTTGTGGACAAAATTTATTTCCTTTGGAGATATTTTACTCTCAGCAGCTTCAGACAATTCTAGATCACTGACTTGTAGATTGATTTTGTTTTTGATTTAGATTAATTTAATTTAAATTTAGATTAATTTTTAGATTAGATTAATTTTAGATTAGATTTGATTCAAACTAATTTTAATTTTAGATTATATTTGATTTAGATTAATTTTAATTTTAGATTCGATTTAATTTAGATTAGTTTTTAATTTTAGATTAATTTCTAGCTTTATATTAATTTTTAATTTAGATTAATTTTAATTTAGAGTAGCTTTTAATTTAGATTAGTTTCTAATTTAGATTAATTTAATTAATTTTTAATTTTAGATTAATTTTTAATTTTAGATTAATTTTTAATTTTAGATTAATTTTTAATTTTAGATTAGTTTCTAATTTTAGATTAGTTTTTAATTTAGATTAATGTCTTTTTCCTTCACAGCTTAATTGTTGATTATGTGGCTAATCATTGGTTTTTCTATTGTAGGTTTGCATGCCAAATATTTGAAAAGTGAAAACATAAATACACGTTTGTTGAAGATTGGAAATCAAAAACTACTAATGACATTTGGTGCAAGACGTTTCTTGAAGAATTGATTTTTTTTAAATCGATTGTCTTTTAGTATAGAAAACATTTCAATTGGTGCCTAAAAAGAATCTTGTTTGCCATGTTTGGTGTGCTTGCACATTCTGTGTTACCCAAGCTAGTGTGTATGTATCCTCTCCCCTTGCACACCTGTGCGATCCTAGGTGACGAGAAATGCACATTGGTCTCCCTTTTTTAGGAGAGGCTTCCCTGGGGATTTCATCACCTCAGGGTTTGACCTTGAGCACATTTTTCGGTGGGCTATATCAAAGGGGGAGAACGAAAGTTGTACCCCAAGGAGTGGCTAGCGTTGTTCGAAGCCAAGCGGTGAGACCCTCGATCCACCGAAACTTGCTAGTGATGAGAGTGGGAGTGGGCCTCTCAGTTCTTAGGCTATTACAGACGGGCTCTCTGTTCACGGAATCCCTTACCAGACACGTCTTATTTTAGAAGCCAAAATCCTTATATTTGTTGGCGTAGGAGGTCGGACCTCTGAAGTCGTCCCACACTTTCGCAGGTCAAAGTAGAGATAGTTCCTCCTTGGGGAATTTGGAGTTTAGTGTACTCAAGAAGTGAGTGTTGTGGAGGGGAGCCAGTGTCACCAAACTCCTAGGCTATCCAATTTGAATAGGCGTGGCTAGAGAAATCCAAGTGGGAACCCAACAAATATTGTTTCTACCAGCCTAGGATTTGTGATTGTATTGCAATAATCAAACAACATTCACAATAAAAAAAAAACTCAAAAAAATTATGTATATTGTGTCTTGCGTGTGTCTTCAAAACAAATCTCAAAAAAACACCACACCTGAAACTTACAACATTCAAATCTTGACACAAACTAGGCCAACACATCCAAAACAAGCTTGACATTTAAATCTATTTAGACCAAGGACTTGTTAACTTCATTTTTTTCATCTTTCATTCATCCATCACCTCATCTTTTTGCATTAAACATTCCCCATAGGTCTAAACTTTAGGTCATATTTTTAGCTTGCATGAACCTCTTGAATAAAGCTCTTGATTAGGAAGCCCATCAAACTTAGACTAGAATATAACTTCAAATCTGTATTCTCTTTACCTTATCTTTCAGACAACAATCATCCTAGTCCTTTGTCATTTAGGTTGGTTCCTCAGCTCATCAGTCCAATTTGAGACCACTTTTTCAACACATCCTATTAGTCTTTACTATACCCAAGGTCATTAACAATCAAATTAGTTGTTATATCTATCTTAGTTTGATTAGCAACCATATCTTAGGTTTTAGCCTTCATACTAGGTCATACTATTCCATCCCTTCATTCCACGCTTTGCATAACTTAGTCATAGAATATCATCACTTTGAATCTTAATCTAGGCATTGTTATTAGGCATCCCTATATATTCAAAATCCAAAAAAAAAAGTTGCATTACATTTAGGCATACCTTATTACAAAAAACCAAAAACATAGTTTTAGTCTCATATCATCCATCTTCTCTTTGCAAGTCCTTTCATGGTTGAAACTAGGTCACAAAG
Source organism: Sequoia sempervirens (assembly GCA_007258455.2). Taxonomy (NCBI): domain Eukaryota; kingdom Viridiplantae; phylum Streptophyta; class Pinopsida; order Cupressales; family Cupressaceae; genus Sequoia; species Sequoia sempervirens. The sequence continues at coordinate 280 of VDFB02114732.1, read as the reverse complement.
AAGACAAAAATACATGGCTTCACCATTGAACAATGAATTTTTTAACCTGTTTACAAACTCCTCACATGGGACACCTTGACCCTACAAATCCCTATTGGATAAATTTGTCACTAGAGACCAAAATGGAAACATTATCATAGAAGAACTAGAAGTTGTTGCCCAAGACCCTGAGTTTGCCTCTTTTGTGGATGAATTCTTGGCACAAGACCCTCAATGTTACCTAGCTAAACTATTGATAGAAGGTGTTACATTACCTCCCAATTTTGATGTTATCACCTAA
>VDFB02114731.1:0-22753 GCA_007258455.2 Sequoia sempervirens | reverse complement strand
CAAAGATTTTGGATGGAGATGGATGAAAGCTCAAATCGAGATTTTGGTTAAGCTCAGATCAGGATTGGACTAAAGCTCAAATTAGGATGATTGGATGATGTGATGGGATTGATTTTGATGATCGACACCAAATCTGCTTCAAGATGGAAGTAGATTGATTGGGTCGAAGGTGATGTGATTAGATTGGATTGGATAAGGTTGATTGGATCAGATTTTGATTGAATAGATCAGATTGGATAGGATTGGATTGGATTGACTTTGATTGGATTGGATTTGGATTTGATTGGATTGGATTTGATTTGGATTGGATTGGATTTGATTTGATTTGATTGGATTGGATTTGGATTTGATTGGATTGGATTTGATTTGGATTGGATTGGATTGGATTTGGATTTGATTGGATTGGATTTTCTTGGATTAGGATTTGGATTGGATTTGAGAGAGAGACCTTAAGCTTGATCACGTGAGATTACCCTTAGTAACCCTAGAACTTTGGTTGATTAATAGAACAATTACGGCACCGAATCCACCTTAAGCTAGGAATGGATTGATTGGGCCAAGGATGATAACTTGCAACACCAAATTCACCTCAAGATGGAGGCGAATTGATTAGGTTTGAAGTTAGAGACTAATAATCAAGTTCAAGTGCTATGGTCAATTTAGGTAATCACTTTGTAATACAAGGGTAGGATGGTTTGGTTATGGGTGGTGTTTTGGAGATGCAAATGGTAAGAAATGATTGGTGGATTAGGAAGAAATTAGAATAAATGGGGGATTAAGGATAAATGTGGAGGATGTATGGGGATTTAGGATGGTTGAACGAAAGTTTGGAATAATGAGATGGAGGTTTAAAAAGGATAAATGGAGATTTGTGAAGGTTTAAAGTGACAAAATGAATGTTTGGGATGGTGAGGTAATGGTTGGGAATGGTGAAATGAAGGTTTAAAGGCCAAGTGAATCCAAATGGAGGGAATTTCGAGTGTTCAGGAGGGCGTGATTGCACCTTTGCAGCAAAACAGGGGCGTAATTGCACTTCTGCAGCAAAAACAAGGGCGTAATTGCACTTCTGCAGCAAAAACAGGGGCGTAATTACACTTCTGCAGCAAAAACAGGGGCGTAATTGCACTTCTGCAGCAAAAACAGGGGCGTAATTGCACTTCTGCAGTAAAAACAGGGGCGTAATTACACTTCTCCAGCAAAAAAAGGGGCGTAATTGCACTTCTGCAGCAAAAATAGGGGCGTAATTACACTTCTGCAGCAAAAACAGGGGTGTAATTGCACTTCTGCAGCAAAAATAGGGGCGTAATTGCACTTCTGCAGCAAAAATAGGGGCGTAATTGCACTTCTGCGGTGGACCAGAGGCTTGGTTTGATGCAAATGGCTTTGGCAAGGACTTTAAAATGATAATGATAAGGCCAAATTGTTAAGAGTTCACTGGTTTTTTCACAAGAAAGCACTCAAACAAATACAACCCTATAATTAGTGTTAAGGGTGTGGCCAAAGTGGTCTTAATCTAGGATGCACAAGGTATCTAGGGAGTCCTCGATATACTCTCGGTACGTGAGGCACAACCGTGAACACCAGCCCGTCACAAGCGTGAGTCGGGAACCCCAGCGAGATACTGAAGGACTCGGACCAACTCTTCACGTCTATCTAGGTATCACCCTAGCTTCGACGCTCCGCCAATTACGACGTGACTGGATTGGGGTACAGCTTTCGCTCTCCCCCCTTTGTATACCCCGCCGGTACGCGTGGTTGGAATTGTCCCTTGGGGTGATGAAATCCCCAAGCAGGTCCCACTATGAAGAAAGCAATAACCGCTTCCAACTAATCCCCAGGCTCACACGAAGTGCAAGGGGAAAGCGGAAACAAGCTACTACTCCCTTAGGGTAACACAAAGAGACAAAACAGCAAGCAACAAATATTACTCCTAATTAAGCTATGTTCTTAGAAAACAGCAAGGATAATTTTAAAGAAGATGGAGCAAACGGATAGCCCTGCAAGCAAATATTAGATATTTTATCCCGCTTTCTCCATCAACTTCATAAGAATATGCTGCAAAAGGTTAGCACAAAACACATGTATCCTTGCAAGAACAATGTTAATAAGGAAAACAGCAACTGAATCTGAAATCAGAACACCCAATTTTACCTTCCAGGGGGGCGCAGTCGCCTTTCTGTAGCAAAACAGGGGCGTAGCCGCCCTTCTGCAGCAAAACAGGGGCGTAGCCGCCCTTCTGCAGTAAAAATGGGGCGTGGCCGCCCTTCTGTGAAAAATGGGGCGTGGCCGCCCTTTTGTGAAAAATGGGGCGTGGCCGCCCCTTTGTGAAAAATGGGGCGTGGCCGCCCCTTTGTGAAAAATGGGGCGTGGCCGCCCCTTTGTGAAAAATGGGGCGTAGCCGCCCCTCTGCAGAAAAATGGGGCGTAGCCGCCTCTCTGCAGAAAAAGTGGGGCGTAGCCGCCCCTCTGCGACGCGTTCCTGCAAAAACTTAAACAACAGAAAACGTAAAATATGGGAGCCCATTTGTGGGTCCCACCGGGCGTGCCAGAAATGTATACCCTGATATTATGCTATTCTAAATGAGCAAAACAACTAAAAACTATGAAAAACAAAATATCAAGAACACCTCAAGATTAGCCAAAAGAGAGTTAGAATAAGAAAGGAAATAGATAAACAAGATGAAAACGATATCACCTTCCTTGCTGTTGATTTTCTCCTTGATTGGCCCTTGATTAAAATGGATTGTGTGCTCCTTAGATGGTGGATTGAAGATCACTACTATATGTTTGAATGTAAAATGCAAGTGGATGTGATTGAAAATTGGATGAGTGCATAAAATGGCAGCATGTAGTTGCAAATTGATTAAGTGTTAGAAATGCTTATTGAGAGGGGGTATTTATAGAGGTCCTTGAATTCTCTAGAGAATTCAAGGGTCAAGATTGATCCAACAAGGTCAAGATGAAGGGCTAAGGTGGGTTGAGAACCCACAAGCCCTCACATCTTGACATGTGGAGGGTGAGGTGGCCAAGGGTGGATGAGATGGAAATGAGTTGTCAAAAAGGTACATGAGGTGGAAAAGGACATGCACCTTGGGTGATGAGAGGATTTTCACAAAAAGGGATTTCTTGTTCCCAAGTGGGAGTGAAAGGGACTTTTGAGGAATTTTAGAATTCCTCAAAAATCTACATGGGAAAATGAAAGTTGGTTGGGAGGATAAATGTGAATTAAAAATTCATATTCCTAGGATGATCTAGAGGGTAAAAGGTGGGCTCCAAAAAGGTGGGACTTGGTCACATATGGTGATTGTGACAAGTCCAAGGTTCTAGAAGCCTTGGGAGAATGGAATGTGAATTAAAAATTCACATTTAAAGGAGAGGAATCTAGAACAAATAAATGTGAATTAAAAATTCACATGGGAAAGGGGGTTAATAATCAAAAAGGAAAAATGGAAGAATTGACCAAAAAGTGGTGCTAAAATTAGCTAATGACTTTGATTAAGGTTGTGCAAATATTGGATTAGGCTAATTAACAGAAGATTAGAAGCAAGTGGCAAATGTAGGAGGATGTGAAATTAATCTTTGATTAAGAGGATGCACATCATAACCTTGAATTAATTAAATTAATTCAGATTAGGGTGAGGTTATGGAGGATGTGACAAGGAGAGAGAAAGTGAGGAATTTTAAATTGATTTTTAAATCAAAAAGAGAAGGAATGACTAAATTAAATAAATTAGTGTATTTATTTAATTTAGAGAGGAATAAGGTAAAAGACAAAGTATCAATTATTAAATTAAATACTTTATCGGTATGAGACAAAGGGTGCGATATTAATTTAATAAATTAATATTACTATGCTAGATGCAGAGACAATAAATTTAATCATATGGAAGTGATTAAATTTAGATGTCTACATCAATAATCAAAAATTTGTTTGAAAAGTGCACTCTTAAAAGATTTGATCTTTGTTTTTGAAGAAAGGTTTTTAAAATCACTGAAGGATTTGACTGGGATGTGATGGATACTCAATAGAAGGTTTTGGTATATTATAAAACTCAAGAGGTTGATTAAGATTATGTCGTTGAGATAGAGCTAATCTTTGATAATAAGCTCGATAATCCAAAGGATCTATAATGTACTCATCAGTGAATCCCCTAACAAAGTCTTGGTATCTATGAAGAAATCCACGGTAATGAAGCAAGACGTGTGGACTTTTGTACAAATTTTTCTTCTTTGCAATGTTTTCTTGTACCCTAATTGTTTCTTGGGTTTCCTGATCCTAGTGGAAATTGATTTTTTGACAAATTTTATTGATTTCCACTTTCTAAGCATGGGAGAAATATCATAATGTTATTGAATAAAAGATGTCAGAAGGTTAAGTGTGTGAATGATTTTAATTGTTGTTTTTCATGATTTAAAAACACAACAAACAATCTGAATTAAATGGAATGTAACCAAACACAGATAAAGCAAGCACATCCTATGGTAAAGCTAGGACAATATCCGCTAGATTCCATGCAAGTTTCCCCAACCGCATATTGGTAGCGTGTGAATTCAGAAGCTTGGTTGCACGGGCCCCCGTTACAGTGCACTCTCTTCTCAATCCAACCAAGCTTCCAATCCACATGAAACTCCCATGGCAGATTGATCACCTCTACTATAGACTATGAAAGTGTGGATTCCTTCACACCGACCAGTGTTGTGCTAGTAAATAGAATTTTTTTGGTTTACTAAACAATGGTGTTTAATTTGGGACTCTTGTTTGAGTGGTCATACATGGGGCAAGAGATTAATCACCTATTAGGTGGCACTTCAGCCTGAAGAGGTTAAGCTCAATAGGGTTTATGGGAGTACTACTCTGTCTGTATGACACATCCGCACTCATAATCTTAGGTTTTCCTTTAAGATTCACATTTGTATACCGGTCGGGGGTAGCTTGGCTTTAGCTCCATTTCTAGTTTGAGTCGCATTGAGGTGATGAAATCCCCAGGTAGGCCCAATTTCTATAGGAAATAATCATTTCTCTTACACCCAGGATCACAATACGGCGCAAGGGGAGAGGATACTTCAGTTATTGCATAGGGGTTACACAGGGATGAAGTGGGTCTGGCTTTCTGATCACCTAGTTTGCACAAGGTGAGAGCATAGTCACCTACCAATTTCAAGCATAATTAAGCAGAGTAAACAGATTCATTTTAATGAACCAAATCACAATGATTTATGCTAAGTGAAGATATTGCTTCACAATAGGCATGGGGTTCATTTTAACTGCATGATCAAAGTGTGGTGACTATCCTAGATTGATTCATTTTAAACCAGAAAAGATTCTATCTGCGGAATGTGTCAGACTCAGAATCCTCTTTTTGTGTTACAACCTAGATGCACAGAGACAGACAGTATATGCACCAAAACAGATAATATATGCATTGAAACAGATAGTATATGCACTGAAACATATAGTATATGCGCCGAAACAGATTCTAAATGTGTCATAGAAAATCCTAAATGCACTAAAATAGTTCTCAAATGCGCTACTTTAATTAAATGCAGATTTAACTCTAAATAATGTAGCACTAATGCTCTAAAATCTACTTCAAATGCGCTAACCTAACTCTTATATGCACTAAAACAGTTCTGAAATGCGCTATTTTAATTAAGTGCAAATTTAACTCTAAATGAAATGAGACTATATGCACTGTTTTGTCTCTCAAATGCACTAAATTAACCCTCTAAAGTGCTGGAATAGTCACCAGATGCGCTAAAAAAAACTTGCAAAACAAAAGAATCAATCTCCCCAGGTGCACTATAGAAAGTATCGAATGCGCTAAAACGCCATTTTTTTCCCGAAGGCTAAACTCCTAAATGTGGAAACCTGTCAAAGTGCTTCTCCAAAAAAAAGGTCAAAATCAGGGCAAGGCCCCACGGTGGGCACCATTTTATGTGTGTATGAAAAAATGATTATCCTAATGAATTCAAAACACAATCAATAAAACTTTATATCAAATAAACTGAAAGAAAATATAAACAAACTCTTTATGGCAGCTTCTTCGAAGTTGTTCTATTGCTCTCTATCTCCAGCTTTTCATTGATTCAATTTGCTCTCAGATTCTGTATGCCAAGCTCAACGAAATGGACTACTAGAGAATAAGATTTAAATTAAAATGCATACTATGCTAAAATGCAAGATTATTGCTAAAGATGAAAATGCATTAGCGTAATTGCGTATGTGTGTTTGTATATCTCTGAGTGTACGTGTGTAACCAATGCTTGGATTCACACATGTATTTATAAAGTTTTTTGAATATTTTGATTGGCTGAGTTGGTCAACGGCTGTGATAATTCCTGACAGATCAAATGATTGAAAATGGATGAGACTAGAGAGAAAAATAGAAGAAAGCGAATAAAGCAGGATTTTTCCATTTTCATGGAAGAGATAAGATGAGATGGTTAAAAATCATATTTTTTTTAGAAAATAATGAATTATCCAATTCAATTATTTATTTATGGGTGTATGTTGATTTTTCCTAATTAAATAAATATTTAATTAAGATTTTGAGGAAATCAGAAGATTTCATAATTAAATGAAATCTCTAATTATGATTTGAAGAAAGCAAAAGATCTTTAATTAAATAAAATATTTAATTAAATTTGAAGAAATGACATGTATTATGAAATTAATTAAATAAGACATTTAATTAATTAGAAGAGAGTTTTAAATAGAAGAAAAGAAATATTTAAATTTAATTAAAGTGAAAGATTTAACTAAATTCAAAAGATGATAATTAATTTAAATAAATAAAATGTATTTATTTAATTAATCAAGCAGACATGTGAAATAATCAAATAAAGTAAATTTATTCAATTATGGTTGGAGAATAAAATGAATGAACAATATAATTAAACTGATTAAATTTAATTACATGTAGAAGATTTTAGAGAAATTAATTAAATAATAAATATTTAATTAAATGTCAGGAATAATTAGATATGACCAATTTTATGCACATACAATACCAATTTTTGCTTTGATGGGGTGATGGTCAAACATAGTGTAGGGACCATAAACACACACTTTTAGACCCTCATCATTTGGGATGAAGTTGAAATTGTCCTTATCTACATACAACCTATCCATTCTACAATAGATCCTTTTATAGCCTTTTTGAGTGTTGTACCATGTATACCATACCCCACTAAAGTCCTTTTTCCCAATTCCAATGGGTCCATTAGATTTATCTTTCTTTCTAGAATTATTCAAAAATGACTTTTGTTTCCTTTCCAAGCCATATCAATCCCTCCCCATTTTTATTCTTGATGCTCAACCATGTTGAGATCTCCCCCAATATCCAAGGGACTTCTAGTAGGTTGGCAAGCCATTTCCAAAAATTAGTTGGGTGGGAGCATGAAGTTGGGTGGCAATTTTGTGGCCACTTTCTAAAAAATGTTTGAAAACTCATAGTGCGAGTGTGTTATAACGTGCTCGCATTATAGCACGTTAAAAGAAAAAAAAAGTGAAAGTCTTCATTTTCACTTTGACTATTTTCTTCTTCTGCTCGTGGCCAAAACACCCAACTTTTGTGCTTGCGTTCTAGGAGGAGGTATTGAGCACAAATATTCAACAAGAGTTTATATTTCTTTGCAAGGATGGCACCACAATGATGAAGAGGTGGGAGAGGTAAGTATTGTTTGTTGTTTGTTTTGAATTTCTTAGTTTTAGGTTGATTTTGTTAGTTTTAGGTTATATTTGATGTATAAATTTTTGAATTTGTAGGAGATGCAAATGAACCCGCAAACCCACAAAATCCTCAACAAGAAGAGCAACCAAATCCTGAAGAAAAAAACCTCAACAACAACCTCCTCCACCAATCCCTCAACACCCTCCTAGCACTGAACAAAATTTAATGAGTGAGATTGATAACAAAAAAAAACAAATTGAGGATTTTATTAGTAGGTTTCAAGTGATCCAAATGGTTCAACCACAGAAAGAATGACCCTCACAAATTCATTAAAAGATATGTTAAAAAATTTAGATTCAATTAGCAAACAAATAGTTGGATGGAAAGATAGGAGGTAGGCGGCTAGGGCATATTATGCAAATAAACTATCATATAAACAAGTAAAGGCTTTCAAAATTACAAAAGGTGATTTGTGCTCATTATTCATTGACCCACGCACAAATCAAAATCTTAGCCTTAATGCAAAGAGGTTTCCTATTCATTGGTGCCACCACCAAGAGATTAGGAACCGTTTTTATGATAGGCAATACATGGTCTTTGATGACCGATCATGCAACAATTGTGAAGTCCCCCAGTATTTTCTTAGGAAACTATACAGTGAGTATATATTGAACAAAATCCCAAATTATTTTGATGAGGGACTTCCAAGGGAGAGGTGGGGGGGTCCACTCAAGATAGGCCTGGTGCACAGACAGATCCTATGCAGCAAGGGAGAAGAGCTCTTGCTAGGCTGCCTCATGAGCACGTTGTTATGTCTGTCATCATGAACGAGAGTACCGATGTACATACATTGTAGGTGATCAACACTTTGACCCAAAGTTTCATCCATCATACTAGCCCTATTCTACAATGCCATCCAGGTGAGTCTTCGAGTGGTGGCCTTTGAACCCATGTGTGTCAATCTTGTGGGGCAACTTGTTCATATGACCCCACTAGCACTCAGGAGGCTACTATGGAGGATCCATATCTTGCTACGGAGATGGAGAGGGTGGATGACATTTTGCATGAAGTATATGGCATTGATACTTAGGTAAAAGTTAGCATGTTCAATGAATTTAATTTATTAAATTTCAATTTTGAAATGCAAGATGAACTAATTTAGTTTTATGATTTTAATAAAATTACAAGGTCATAGTGTTGATACTGGATACACCGGCCCTCCACCTACTTATTTATATAGTACACCTATCGACGGGGTATGTAACTAGTAAACAATTATAAATTTATTACATGTTAATAGTATTGTTTTACGAATGATATTTTACTATTTGATTTTGGATGTTGAATAGGGTAATATTGGAGGTTTTGAGAGAACACCTCCTAGTGCCAATGGATTTACTCAAACCTTCACGCAGGTAATAGAATAAAGAGTTTAACTAATGAATTGTACTTAATAGATTTTTTTAGTTTATATTCATATCATTGGTTACGTTGCATTGCACATCATTCAAACTCAAAGCATTACTTCACATTCCATAACTAATAACTAGATGTTGAGAGATGACAAAATTTTAACTACAATATATAGTTGTTTAGAAAGACAACATAAGTAGTGATGCAATTTCTTCACATGGAGGCATGTGCTTGCAAAGGTTCGCCTACATGACAAACTATGGATGCTTGGAAAAAATCTATGAAACCATAAAAGTAAGCAATAGCATAGACAAGGCAGTTAGTAGTTTCAAAAAATGTCTCAAAGAAATGTTGTCTCATGGTGATGGAATTCCATTCCATCACCATGAGACCACATTTCTTTGAGGCATTTCTTCAAAATGCTCACCACCTTTTCTATGATACCACATTTTTCATACATGTGCACCAAAGCATTTTATCAAACTATTTGTGCTTCCTTGCTGCTATGGCTAAAAGCCTAAAATAGGTTCTTTCCAAAAAAATATGGATGCTTGGAAAAATATCTATCAAAGCATAATACACTGATACATTTTGACTCAAAATCCAACAAAAGTTCATCAAAATTTCAATGAACTTTAGTCAGAATTATTTTGTCGATTTTCCAACGAAATTTGAAACATCAAAATTTTGACCCAACCGACAATGCTAGATCAGAATTTCAACATTTCAAATTTCATCAAAAAATTGATGAAATGATTTCGATTAAATTTCGTTGAAATTTTGATGAACTTTTGTTAGATTTGAGTCAAAATTTATCAGTGATAGTAAGCAATAATACCATAGACAAGGTAATGAACTTTTTGAAAAAATGCCTGAAAGAAATGCATTCTTATGGTGATGGAATTCCATGATGTGCATTTGTTTGTATTGGCATTCCATCACCACAAGACCCCATTTCTTTTGAGACATTTTTTCAAACAGTTCACTACCTTCTCTATGCCACCATAGTTATCGTACATGTCTATGAAAGCATTTAATCAAATGATTCAGCAGCTTGATGCTATGGGTAAAATCCTAAAAGCATGTCCTTGCGAACAAGATATGCATAGGGCAAATAGTAAGCATGATAATCAGAAATATATAGTTTAATAAGTACTCAAAATTTTGTTCATTAGATCTCATACACTATAAGTCATGATGTGGATCGCTATTGTAACTTTTTTGTGATTAAATAATTTGTTGTTTTATTTTTAGATGTTGGTTATGGAAACACCTCCAAATGTTACGAGGGCAATGGATATCAATGTTTCATCTGCTATACAATCCTCGATGGCTCTAACAGGGGAGGTATGAGGCAAATTACTAAATTTCAATTTATATTTGTTGTTATAGATGTTAGTTCGACTGAAAAATCAAACCAAATTATTGATTTGTAGTCTAATTTCTCTCTGGATGTTTTATACAGGGCTTGAGCATGCCTCAACATCGACGTGTGAATATTTCCCTCGTGGAGAGTGATCGTGAGATGGCCGTAAGTGATTTTTTTTAAATATATCATTTTTAATAATGTAATTTCTATATATTAATGTCTTTACTTCTTATTGTAATAGTTAAAAATTAACCAAGAACTTAACAGTAGTAGGAGGATTAGCAGGAGCACTCCTCGAGTGCAGCAAAAACAAGTGAAAGACATATTGCCATCCGATCGACCAGTAAAGGGCAAGATTTTATTTCGAGATCCTAGAGAGCAATGAATTTTGATTCAAGAGCCCTTCGTTGTATGCCTACATGGAAGATTTCTACATATTTTGTATTGGATATATTTGACATTGTATGCCTATATGGCATTTTCGTAAGCCTATATGGCTATTTTGTACCTATATTTTATGCTTATATTGGCATATATTGATGTATGTGTACATGGCTATTTGGTTAAAATACAAATCCTTTTTATCGATGGTGTCCATATTTGCATGTTATAAATTCATGGTTCAATAGATATAAGTTACATGTATTCAAGTGTATACTTTACAACGTACATGTATACTTTGTGACTTACGTGTGTTCCAATGTATACTTTGCGACTTACGCATTTTCATGGGTATACCTTGTATTTGTGCATATACTTTGTATTAAGTTGTGTATACTATGTATTCTTGTGTATACTTCAAGGAATATGTGTTTGTGACTACTTGTGCTTCCCTTATTCACATGTACATGCTTGACTTATTCACGTGTATACTTATTAATTGGTTAGCCATAACATTGATCATTGTTGTCCTTCATGGTTCGTCTTGAATAAATTAATTGATTGATGGTAAACAACTTTATCTAAAAGTAAAAAACACATTTTTGCTCTCTCTTCTGCTGATCATCCTGATGATGGATCATGGAGTATGATCCGAAACGTTGATGATATAAAAATTACACACAGTTTTTTCCAAAAATCTTTTGCATAATAAGATTCCAATAAATTTAATCATTTGATTGGAACAACTCAATTAAGCAAAGGAAACATAAGACTTTTCCTTTTATATTAGCAATGCATGGAATTTTCAAAAAGTATCCTTGATATTACAAAAAGATATGTTTATACACTTCAATTGTGCACTTACCCTTTGGTTCTTTGAAAGAAAAATCTGCCTATGCCATTGTTACACTGCACAGGTAAACCAGATTTTGTATTGTGGAGCTCTATTAAGCTACCACTCTCAAAACCAATGTAACAATGATACAAAATAATGTTTGAGACTACAAGAAGACATCAAAATGGCTATTGTACTAAATAAATTCTTATGATTTATGAAGAACGCTGATAACTGTACTTAGTTGGCTTCTTTTTTCAAAATCATAAAAAATGAACCCTAGCATCAATAGACTCTGTATACCAAGTGTAGACACATAAAAATGTCCTAAGCCTTCGAGTGTCATTTTTCTTCATCCTCGTCCTTCGATAATTGAATAATTTTAGTTATTCAATTATGTTTGATTACATTCCTCTATTAATTAAATAATTTTTAATAATTATTTAATTAATTCACTTTCTAATATTTATTCCATCCTAACCGATTAAATAAACTAATCGTGTCACTAATTTCTTCCTCCTCTTCAATAGTTATATAAATTATTATTTATTTAATTATTTTGTCATCTTTCATCTATAGTTAAAAAATTACCATTAATTATTTATCTATTCATGGTCTTTTATTTCTTCCATAGTTAAATAATTATTAAAATCATTTAACTATCCAATGCCACCTTCCCTATTAAATAATTAATCTAAATTAATTATTTAAGGTCTAATTTCTATCTCTCCATTTAATTAAATTAATAAATTTAATTAAATGCTCCTCTTTTCAATTTTTTCAAATAAATAATTTGAATAAATTATTTATTTACCACTTGTCCATTTCCTCTATTTTCAAATAAATAATTTGAATAAATTATTTATTTTCCACTTGTCAATTTCCTCCATTTTCGAATAAATAATTTAAAATAAATTATTTATGCACCACTTGGTCAAAGATACCCTATCATAATCCCTTGTCATAACATTCATTTCATGTCATAGCTTGCATGTCCCTACATGTCCTTGCATGCCTATCCTAGCATGCATGTTTGTCATGGCCTGCATGTCTTTGCATGTCTTCCTGTCATGATTCCTCCAAGAATAGCATATTCTTGGTGCATCAATTATGGACCATTGATCTTGGCATCTTTTCTAAGGCTTAATCTCAACCATCCATTTCATAACATCCCTTTCATGCATTCCCATCCATTGATCTTGGAATCTTTCTAGAAGATTAATCTCAACCGTCCATTCGAATGGTTGTCTATAAAAGCAACCTTCCTTCTCCATTTTCAGCTTAACAGCTATTCTTCTCCAACTTTCTTGCTACCATTTGCAGGTCTTACACAAGTATTTCAACAAATCTGAGGGCAAAGTTGCATAACAAGAAGAAGGAGAGCAAGAGAAAGAATCAACTACAATATGGGGAGTACTTTATTTCATTTGCTTTCATTTTGAAATCTCCATTTGTTTGTATTCTCTTGTTTAGATGTGGTTTAATAGTTTAGAAGTGTTGGCTATCACTTTACCTATCTTATTTGATTTCTAACCCCATCTCACATTGGTGAACCCGACGTTTGTTTTTATTGCAGAGAAATTGGCTTGTTTGTTTTTGCTGTTTTGCAGATTAGAGCCAAGAATTTATGCGAAATCCTGTCATCTTCTTTGGAGAAAAAAAGGATGGACACATCGAATATTTTAAAACATTTTCTGGCTTTTGTGGACCTCATTTCCAGCTTTCCGAAACATTAAATGGTTTGAAATTTCATTAAGATTTGAGAAAGTTATGTCCATTTTACCGATCACAATTTTTTAAGATTTAGTTATTAAAATCCGATTTTTCTTTTGTTTATAATATTTTTGTTGTGTAGAATTTTGCAAAATGTTTTTTGGGTTTTGAAGTTCTATGTCTTAGCTTTTCATAGATATCTACAATTTAAAGTTTTGTTTAGTTGTGAGAAAATTATGACTATTTTTAGTTTGTTGTTTTCATTCAAGTTTTTTTTGGTTTACTAATCTTTTTGTTTATAGCGTGTGGCTTTGGAATGGGGCTCCCAAAACTGCTTCTTTTGGAGCAACAAAAAAATTGAGCTCTTAGTTTAGTCTTTTTATTTATTTTTGTTTAATTATTTACTAACTTTTAGTTTGGTTTTTAATCTTTTGTTCTTAGTTTTTTTTGCAGCTTTTTCGTTGGTCCAAGGCATATATTGAAACTACTAATTTGTGGTTTTGCAGCTCCGTTAGTCAAAGAATCATTTCTCAAACAAGATGTTTGTGATTTCTAGTTTAGGAACACTTCCATTGGTGCATTAAAATGAACATGTGCTTGATTTTGTCTGACTGTGCTTGAAGGTGGTAGGTGATTATGATCTCACCTTGTGAAAACTAGGTGATCAGAAAATCAGACCCACCTTATTTTTTGTCACCCTCACGACTTAATAATCGAAATATCCTCTCCCCTTGCACTTTCGAGTGATCCTGGGTGTAAGAGAAACGGTTATTATTTCTAGAAATGAGTCTGCCTTAAGGGAAAAAGTACTCACCTTAAGGGATGACTCGACCGGTAACAGCCTAAAGCCAAGCCACTTCCATCCGAGATATAAAATGGGTGCTTGAGGAAAGTTTAAGTACCACGAGTGCAGATGTGTCACACGGACGAAGTAGTACTCCCATAAACCCTATTGAGCGTAACCTCTTTAGGCTGGAGTGCCACCTAATTGGTGATTAATCTCTCTCCCCATGTGTGGCCACTCAAACGGATGCCCTAACTAGACACCTTTTGTTTTAGAGGCCAACCATTTTTAGCCGTTGCTTGGTATAGTGCAGGGTACAGTATCATGCCCGAAGATACTCACTACTGACTCCCTTGAGTAGAGATAGCAGTTCTTGGGAAGTGATGACCCAAGAATCCGAAGTTGGTGTGCCCGAATGATGTTAATGAGCCATGGAGGGGAGCCAATGCCACCAAACTTCTAAGCTATCCGCTCTCAAGAAGGAAAGGTGTTTAGCACCAATCCGGGGTATATCGGCGGGCTATATCAAGTATACAAACCTTTGGCCTATTAGGATTGTGCTTGTCTCATGTGTGTTTGCGTACACCAAAACATATTGTTTGTCAAGTGTTTTCTAAATTTTCAAACAATATACACAACATTCACAAATCTAGACACAAAACCTTAGCCAACTCAGACTTTTCAATAAAACATCAAAAAAATAGTCTTAACCTAGAAGTCTTATGTCAACCAAATCATGAAATTGCTCAAATCTCTCATTCCTTGTACACTTTAACTTGCATCCTACCATAGGGTCATCTTTGCAAATATTTAGCTTCATCCTTAGGCTTCACCATTTGCATTTTTAGTCATGAACTAAAAACTTAGGTCCGCATCTCATTTTGCATATTTTGGATTAGGACAACCTTACCTCACTTTGCAAAATCTTGACTTTCAAAATTAGGTTATCATTGGACTTATACATCATTATCTCCTTTATTCATTATCTTTTTGTGAGATTCTTCCAAATCAAAAGTCTAGTTAAGAAGACTCATTTGTCATTTGTCCTTATCATTTATTCCTTCAAACAAGTCCATTGATATTCCAAAATTGAGATATAGATCAAGCATAGGGTGGTTAGGCAACCTTCTTCCAAATCATTTTATACCTTTGCATTTGCATACCTTATACATTCAAATCATTTTAGTCCTCACCTTGCATATCTTTAAAATCCAAAATGTTGTCATCATAGTCCTCATTTGGCATCTAGAATTTGCATTGGTCATTTCCTTAACCAACATTTTCACATTAGTCCTCATTGTCACCTTGGAATTTGACATCCTTTCTTAACAATTTATCACCTTGCATTAGTCATTTTCCTTGGGAAAATATCATTATCACCTTGCATTGACATCCTCCAAAAATTAAAAAAAAATTTAAAAAAATTAAAATTAGTGTCATAACTTGTCATCTTAGTCTTCATTGTCCTTTGGCATTAGTCATTTTCTTTAGACAACATTGTCATATTGCATCCCTTATTGTCAAAAAAATCCAAAAACATAGTCTTGCATTGTCATCCTTTGTCCAAAAAGTCCAAAAACATAGTCTTGCATTATCATCTCTTTGCATCGTCATCCTAGTCACCTTGGCTTTTGGCATACTTGCATTATCATTTGGTTGCATTGTCATCCTTTATCACACAAAAAGACAAAAACATAGGCTAGTGTCATCCTTGCATTTAGTTGTCATTCTTATCATCCTCATTTGAGCAATCCCATTTTATGGTTGAGACTAGGCTTCAAAGACTGAGAAAACAAATGGAAAACTTTGGACAAGATTTCAATCCCAACATTGATAATTACACTTATGACACGAACCAACATTGGAATTTTTCTGACCCATTTCACAACATGAACATGCAATCTTCCATGAACATGCCATCTTCATCATGAAATCCTTCTGAACCATTCATACAAAGAGACCAAAACGGATGAGCATATGTAGAAGACTTAAAAGCTGCAATGAAAAATCCTGATATAGCCTCCTTTGTAGAAAAATTAGTCTTACGTGACCCTCAAAGGTATCTATCCATGCTTTTGGGCCAAGGGGCTAAGTTACCACAAGGCTTTGACATAAATACTTTGGGACCTCCATCTATCTACTCTCACCATCAACAGTCACTTAACATAAATCATGCCATTAATTCACAACAAACATCCACTTATCACCCTTATCCTAACCTTGACAAGGGAAACCAACTTTCCACTAGTCTATTCCAAGTCTCCACATCATATTCTAGTCCTTCACCTACCAATCCCGTCCAAGTCTACATGCCTTATCAACCATCTACCAACTCATGTCAAGTCTCTACATCATACCTTATTAATCCAGTCCAAGTCTCCATGTCCTATCCTAGTCCTTCATCCATTAATTCTTTTCAAGTCACTCCCTCACAAGCCACATTTAGTCATGAAAATTCTATCATTGTCCAAATTCAAATCCCATTGTCTGAACTTGAGGATACATGTCAAAACGAAAGCCCAAAGCATGACCTTATAATGTCACCCTCATGTCAAGAACAAGGTAGACCATCCCATGATCTTATCTTAAATTCCATTCAAGAAGACATTCAAGACAATCATGACATCCAAAATACACCTACCATTGACCAAAAAGTCCAAATCCATGAAAACCCCATCTTTGAACAAGACCCTACCATTGACCAAGAAATCCAAAATGATCCAATACTTGACCTTTATGCCATTCATGATCAAACACTTGAAGATGACCCTATCCAAACTCCAGGTATATCCATTTTCCAAAATGAGACACTTGCCTCCATGGGACACATAGATGATCTTACTCCAAAACAAGAGTCTTCTATGGACATATTTGCGAATGATCAAGCTATAGCTGAATCTGGTAGAATCTATGACGAAGACCATAAAGACAGTATTGACATCAACTTGGAAGCAACCATAGAATCATCTGAATTTGACATGTCAAAAGATCAGACCAAAGATATCAGTCAAAAATATGGCCAACACGATAATGAAGCTAAGACACTTTATCAACTAGGGTCATCTATCTTTGTCAGAGCAGGATTTCTTGTAGATGAAAATATTCCAGGTGACAATGTCCACATATACCATGATGGGTTAGCATCTTGCTTTCAAAATAATAAATACCCCGTCACAAACAGAATCTGTCAGAGCATGCATTATCAAGGCAGAGGACTAGGCATACATGAGCAAGGCATTCAAGAACCAATACAGCTCTAGGAAAATTGCAAACATCAAGGTCTTGGCTATTCTTCAGTTGGAAAATCAAATGATGTCAGTGGAACCTCCTCGATACTAGGGGCAACCTTGTCAGATACAAACGTCAAAATAGAGTCCATGAGAAATCCTTCTCATAATATTGTTGCTAACACCTCGTCCACCCACACCATAGACCATCATTCTTGACATATTAAACCTTCCCTTTGGAACCAACAAAAAGAAAAGTCTTACAAAGTCAAAAATCAAATGTCAAAAGCCATCAAATCAGACAAAAAGACAAGTGGACAAATGAAATTAAAATGGATCCCAAAGAAAAGTGGATCAAGCAAAGAAAATATGTCAAAAGAAAAATTTAATCAAAATGTGGAGCCACAAGACAAGAGGACTCCCACATATCATAAATGTCCACCTCCTTCAAAATGGTCATCAAGCAAGGCATCTAAAGGTGTTGGTTCCAAATTCCATACCTCCAAAATCTTTCATCCATTATACCCAGTTTGGAAAATAAAAAAGTGATTCATCAAAATGTCCAAACAACCTTTCCATGTCTACCATCATCCATCATAATCCTACATCTCGCCTAAAGTCTAAAAATCCCACGTCACAAATCCGTCACATCATGGCAGCAACTCTTTATCACAAGGACTCTCATGGCACTCTATTGCGATGTGCGTATTTTGATAAGGCCAAGTCTAGTATTAGAAAGGATCACAATGACATCGATCAGTTGTATACAAGCGCTATTATACTGACAAGACAACTTCTTCAGCAAGGTCATTATTGGCATATCATGGCACCAGTCTCTACATTGACACCGTCAGTGGAATCAGAACAGTCAATGGTCATCTAAAGCATCCAGGCTATTCACAAAATCAAAAATACAAAAGAATTGAAAAAATCAAAAAAATTGTCACCTTGATGAAAACTTGGCAAACAGGCATCTTGGTGACACCAAAAAAAAAGTCAAGAAAATAGTAAAGAGAAAACTTTCATCCAATGGTGAAAACTTGGCAAACAGGCGCCCTTGGATAAGTACCATGATGAAAACCTGCAAACAGGCGTCATGTGTAAAATAAATCATTTATGTGGACTTTTACACTTGGGGGCAAGTCGTCTCATCTCCTATTCCTTCATCTTGACATTCACACCCATATCATTCCCCCGTCCATTTTCCCACCTACCTTGGTCTTGACATAAAATTGGCACACATAAATCATGCTTTGGGGAAAACTCTTGACATGTCAATCCTTTTGTCACAAACTATTCAATCATTTCCATCATTATCCCTATATGAAATAGTCCTTGAAAATCATATGACAATTCTCTTAGTCTCATGTCTCCTATCCTATACCAAGGCCACCTATCAGTCTTTCATGTCTATCACCTATCTTGGTTTCCCTTGTCAATTGTCTAAGGATACTCCATCACTCCATCATCCCAACCAAGTCATTCCAAATGCAACGAGTTTCATCCATATGAACACATTATCCAAAATTTTACTTGACTGCATTCCTGGCCCGGCTGTAGACCTTGATACTTTCATCACATTATCGTTGTTATCCTCATGTTGTTTCAGGATGTGTCCTTCCCACTTCAAACAACGTTGTCATCACCTGTCAATTGGTATTCAACTTGACTATGGGAAAACTTTTATCATGAGACTGCAGTGGGTACCGCATGTGATCCTAAAAATTAGAAAATGTCCTGAAAAGAGCCCTAAAAATCAGAAAATGTCCTGAAAAAAGCCCTAAAAATCAGAAAATGTCCTTAAAAAAGCCCTAAAAATTAAAAAAAAATGTCCTAAAAAAGACCTAAAAATCAAAAAAATGTCCTAAAAAAAGACCTAAAAATCAGAAAATGTCCTGAAAAAATACCTAAAAATTAAAAATGTGTTCTAAAAAAAGACCTAAAAATTGAAAAACGTCCTGAAGAAAACACAAAAATTCCAAAAAACATAGTCATGTCAGTCAGCACAGTCACGTCAATTCAAGTCTTGATTAGTCTTTGTCATTGTCGAACTACGTTGTCTCTGCACATTTGCTACATAGGCAAGGCTCATCTTCGAGCCCTTGAGACACTAGGTCAGTCCTATTAGGTTTGTCAAAATAAATCATGACTCAATCTTTCATCAACAAGACAAATTCTTTGGTCGTGTTGAACTACGAGGTCTCTGAGTGTATGACGTAGGCAAGGCCATCTATCGATGGGCCCCTGAGGCCACACTAGGTCAGTCCATTAGGGTTCATTGCACAATTTTTGCACACACATTAAACAGTCTTTAAACTTGAATGAACAATCTACCCAAGTGAACTTCGACAATCTGTCAATGGAACGTGACAACCATCTTGTCATATCAAAATTAGTCAATCTTAATCAAACTTAGGCAAGCTAGTCAAATCTTGCTTACTCTTCATATGTGTCCTTTTGAGGGGTAGCCCGTCATTTAATCATTCCCTAGGATGTGTCCTTCCTAGGCATCGTCATTGTCATTCGACATTTTGAGCAATCCTCTTGACATTTAGGAACCACTTCTCTTCACATGAATGTTCTTTCAGATGTGTCCTTCTGAAGAACAACCCCCATCATTTATGCCTTAGGATGTGTCCTTCCTAGGCATCGTCACTGTCACCTAGAATTTTGAGGGATCCTCTCGACTTTTGGGGGTTTCTCCTTTTGACATCAACATTATTTAGGATGTGTCCTTGAATTTGGCAATCTTCGACACTCATCATCTCGGCATCGTCAAAACCTTGACACCCTGGCATCTCGACATCAAACCAGACATCTTGACATTAAAACACTTGGAAAACAGTTGGCACTTGTCTGTTGATTTTTCATCATGTTACTAGTTTTTCAACGAGATCTCAACAACAGGATTTAGAGAAGTAGCGACATATCATGAGGTTTGTTTTGTCTTTTGGCACTCATATTACTAGTTTCTCAGTGATGTCCTGACTCAGGATTTAGAAAAGCAGCAATTTATCATGATGATGGTTTTGGCTTTAATTTTGTCCTTTTTGGTAATCATGTTGCTAGTTTCTCAAGGATGTCCTAGAAATAGGATTTAGAAAAGCAACGGTGTTTCATGATTTGTCTTTCTTGTCTTTTTCTACTTGTGGTTGGTTATGGCAAAAAGACTGGGGCAAATGTTCCTTTTTGTATGAGTCATGATCATCCTTGTCTACAACTGCTTATCTCACATGATGGTACAACCTTGCACACCTTGGTCTACCTCATATCATGGTGTTTGTTGGCCATTACAATAATCTGCCCAATGATGATAAATATAAAAATGTAAGTATGAAAGTTGGTTCCCCTATTTTTTTTTCATCTAACTTTTCATCCTCCCTTCTCTTCCACACTAATATCCACCCCCTTCCAAGCTAACATTTATTCTGTCTTTCATCCTCTAGTCTTCTCATCAATTTCGAGAGCACACCCGTGTTCTTGGAACCCATCTATCCTCTCGAGGGGGCATACCGTAACCCTCCTTGTTATTCTTCCTCATCTTATTTTGCACTAGGGCATGACTTTAACTTATTTTTCTTTGTCACAATGCGACAGGTTGAATTATGACAAAGAGGGGCAAAATGTAGACACATAAAAATGTCCTAAGCCTTCAAGTGTCATTTTTCTCCATCCTCGTCCTTCGATAATTGAATAATTTTAGTTATTCAATTATGTTTGATTACATTCCTCTATTAATTAAATAATTTTTAATAATTATTTCATTAATTCACTTTCTAATATTTATTCTATCCTGACCGATTAAATAAACTAATCGTGTCACTAATTTCTTCCTCCTCTTCAATAGTTATATAAATTATTATTTATTTAATTATTTTTTCATCTTTCATCTATAGTTAAAAAATTACCATTAATTATTTATCTATTCATGGTCCTTTAATTCTTCCATAGTTAAATAATTATTAAAATCATTTAACTATCCCATGCCACCTTCCCTATTAAATAATTAATCTAAATTAATTATTTAAGGTCTAATTTCTATCTCTCCATTTAATTAAATTAATAAATTTAATTAAATGATCCTCTTTTCATTTTTTCTAAATAAATAATTTGAATAAATATTACTTTCCCACTCTGTCCATTTCCCTTCTATTTTCAAATAAATAATTTTGAATAAATTATTTATTTTCCACTTGTCCATTCTCTATTTTCAAATAAATAATTTGAATAAATTATTTATTTTCCACTTGTCCATTTCCTCCATTTTCGAATAAATAATTTAAAATAAATTATTTATGCACCACTTGGTCAAAGATACCCTGTCATAATCCCCTGTCATAACATTCATTTCATGTCATAGCTTGCATGTCCCTGCATGTCTATCATGGCCTGCCTGTCTTTGCATGTCTTCCTGTCATGATTCCTCCAAGAATAGCATATTCTTGGTGCATCAATTATGGACCATTGATCTTGGCATCTTTTCTAAGGCTTAATCTCAACCATCCATTTCATAACATCCCTTTCATGCATTCCCATCCATTGATCTTGGAATCTTTCTAGAAGATTAATCTCAACCGTCCATTCGAATGGTTGTCTATAAAAGCAACCTTCCTTCTCCATTTTCAGCTTAACAGCTATTCTTCTCCAACTTTCTTGCTACCATTTGCAGGTCTTGCACAAGTATTTCAACAAATCTGAGGGCAAAGTTGCATAACAAGAAGAAGGAGAGCAAGAGAAAGAATCAACTACAATATCGGGAGTACTTTATTTCATTTGCTTTCATTTTGAAATCTACATTTGTTTGTATTCTCTTATTTAGATGTGGTTTAATAGTTTAGAAGTGTTGGCTGTCACTTTACCTATCTTATTTGATTTCTAACCCCATCTCACACCAAGCTACCAAAATTCAAGTTTCAAGGATGAATATTTATCATGCATGTTTTAAATGACATTCAATTTTATGGTGATTTTGTTGTTTATATGATTTTATGTGATATTCTAATCCTAATGCATGCTTCTAGGCTTCATATATATTTATATTTTGTTTTTACATGATTTTTGTACCAACGAACCCAAAACAAAATGAACCCCCCTCCAAAATTTTTTGGCCTAACTAGTGAACCAAACCCATGAATCCGAACTCGATCCTAAAAGCCTATTCCAACACTCTACGTTTTTCCTACACAAACTTAATTGACCACCAAATTATGCTGCCTCTTGACTTTACCCACTTTTACTCCCTCAAACATCTCTTTTTTATTCAAAACCCTTGTTTTCCCAACTAGGGCATCATTCCATAACATAATTTTGACCTCCCTTGTCCTTGTAGACCCTTTGAACACATCAAACTCCACAACCT
>VDFB02114730.1:0-21275 GCA_007258455.2 Sequoia sempervirens | reverse complement strand
ATTGCTTGAGGACAAGCAATCTTGGGGAGGGCGGACTGTAATGTCCCCATTTCAAGCCTGACATTTTCAGTGACCGTTAGCCTTTATTTGGGAACCCGGAGGCTAGTCGGAAGTTAAAATTAGGGTTTCCTAATTTTAAGGAGATCATTGCTCGGAGATGATAGTTTTAATGGCGGATTCCTTCTGGGTTTTCAGAGGGCTTCGCAGTGGTATGTTCGTCTCAGCATTCAGAGTACTTTTTGGAATTTACTATTTTTAGTAAATTCTATTTTTGGCAGTTTCCAGATGTGCTCAGGATGGTTGACTCCCGGCTTCAGAATGATCAATTGACTTCTTCAGTTTTGGCTTCAGGGCACTGTCGGAGAAATAAGTTAAGTCATTTAAATTAAAAAGTCACGTTTTAATTATTATAATTAAACGTTGACCATGGGCTTAGACTTAATGACTTAATGTTGTGTTTAAAAGGTGGTTCCTTGAGGGGGGCGCCTTCATTATGAAATGATTTAATATTTCCCTAAGTCAAAGCAGGGTATGATGGGCGCCTTAATCAAAGTATGATGTTTTAATTAAAATATCATTTATTAAGCCTTGAGGAGAAAGTACGCCCAATCTTGAGGAGGGTGAAGTTTGACCTAAAAGCTGATTTTAGGGTTTTGCAAAGTCAATTGAAGGTTATAAAGAGGAGTCTTGGTGCATCATTGGGGGATCTTGGAAAATACATCGTTATGCTGCCGGATTGATTCTGGATTGCTTCGAGGGATGAAGACCTCCTAGTTTGGGCATCTCTTCTCGTTTGAAAGACAACGACTAGTGATGATTATTAGTCTACTTGTGAGTGCATCTTAGCTATCTCATTTGTGTTCGGTTTTGCATAGTTAGATTTGAAGTTATCATTTGTTAGTTTCAGCTTATTGCATTGTTTTAAGACAGCAGATTGCAAGTTTGCTTCGTAAATTTGAAAATACCAAAAATATCATTGTGGGTATTAGCTTGTTGCATGTGTCAGCCATAGGCGCCCTTATGTTCCATATTGCAGATTTTAATGTTGTAAACTGAATTTTTAATGCCAAGTCGAGTTTCTCAGCTGGGCCGTACCATCTAGAACATTGGGATTTGCATAATTAATCTATGGGCTTTAGGATCTGATTTCGTTGTTCCATACTAGTCGCAGCTTAGTTAAGAGCCATTGCATTTGATTTCAAGTTAATCGAGGTGATTCGCGGGTTATGAGCATGTTAGCCATTCCTTAGGACTGCCACCTAAACATTTAATGAGCAGATTGTAAAGAAAGCAGAATCAGATTCGACATTTGTAGGCATTTGGGTTTCTCAGATTACTATGCAACTTAACATTGATTCCAAAATGATGTAATGCCGATCCTTTAAATTCGTAAGATATTAAGCAGCAAAGGCTCTTATTTGTAAAACTGACAGTAGTACTGGCAGTTAATTCATTATTGCTTAAATCAGATTGTGTTCTTATTTCCATTCAAGTTATTGTAATAGTGAGATCTCCGCCCTATGGTCGCTACTATCCCATCCCGGGTTAGAAAGCACATTCTGGGTGTTGAGTAGTTTCAATTCTCAGCATCTTTCTTTCAAGCATCGTTTTGTTTTCACTCCGTCATATGGTCGCCCCTCACTCCGCTTTGGATTGGGTAGCACATACTTGGCGTCGAGTTCCTCTTCCAGCATAAGCAGTTTATTTTAGATCCCCTCGACTAATGCTCTATCATCGGGCTTCATTCCTCGGTTAGGGTTGCTTTCTGCACGCTTAGGGTTTATCCATCTAACCTTAACTACACTGCTGTAATGTTGTAACTGGATAAATTGTGAAATCAAAAAATTCAGCTCAATATTTCGCTGGGTATCGAGTTACACATCCCCGCCATCCCGAAATCAGATTTCTATGGAGTGACAGAGAACGTAGGTACTTTTCTACAAGAGCTTTACAAGAAAGGCAATAGCCTCGCATAATGCTTTCGTAACGTAAGCCCCGTGAGGGTCAAACAAAATGTGGATTTTGAGGGCAATTGGAACCTTCACAAGAAACAAAGAATGGGGATAATGAAAGGATTCTTGGTATGTGGAAAGTTGTACCTCGCAAATGTGAGATGACAAAGGAAAAGGAAGAGAGAGATCTACGAGTCCCGGTAAGGAGTTTGGGAAAAAGATGGATGCCTTGATGGACATGGTATCTCTCATGATGGGGAGAATGGGGCAGAATACTGTTCCACAGAACAACTCAGGCCACAGAGGAGAGCATAGTGCTTCCAACCAGCATGATGAGCATGCAGCCCGGACAATGTCAAACAACACTTACATCTCTTCCAGACCATTCAAGCCCACTTTTTTAGTTCCTGTAGTCAATCAGCCCGAACCTGAAGAGAATGCTTCATGGGTGGAGCAGTTGAGAGTTGGCCGTACTGAGTATGACTCTCTACCTGTCGACATCAGGATGGACATGTCCTTCAATGATTTCATGGATCATAAGAGGAAGAACAGAGGGCAAGGAAGGAACTTTGATCAAAGAAGACCATCAAATCAAGGAGACTTGTACCAAGCTGTCAACAAAGTTATACTTCCTCATTTTGATGGGAGTGATACAAGTTCAGCCCGAGCTTGGATTCAAAAGCTGGATAATTATCTAGCTCTCAGACCAATGGCGGAAGATGAAGCGATCAAGTTCGCTACGCTACACCTTGATGGGGTGGCGCACGAGTGGTGGTACCATGGCCTCGTCACTCTAGGCCATCGGTCTATCACAACATATGATGAGTTCACCGCTAGGCTCATCGAAAGGTTTGAGAAAAAAGATCCTGAGATCCATTTCAAAGAGCTTGCTCAATTGAGACAGTATGGCACAGTGGATGCCTACATTGCGGAGTTTCAGAGACTTTCAGTCATGGTGACTGGAATCACGGAGCGAAGGTTGGTGATTCTTTTCAGTGAGGGTTTGACAGAACCACTCAAAGGTTGGATTAAAGCCTTTGATCCACCAACACTGCAAGAGGCCATGAAAAAGGCAAGAAACATGGAGTGGGCTGCTCCTAAGGCAAAATTTCAGTCAAACTCCCCTTTTCAGAAAAGGGATAAAGAAAAAAGGCCTCAGCATAAAAATCATTTGAGACCTCAGAACAAGGAGTTCAAGAATCGCAATCCCCATGTCACCAGGTTGGATCAAGAAACCCTGAATGAACTCAGAAGAAAAGGGTTGTGTTTTCGGTGTCAGGAAAAATGGTCTCAAGACCATGTTTTCCCTAAAGGGGTTAAGTTTAATCAGATTGAGTATTATTCTGCTGGGGAAAGTAGTTCTGATTTTTTCGACCAGCAATCTGATTTTGAAGAAAATGAAGAAGCTAGAGCTCCAGAAGAGTCTGGAGATGAGAAGGGAAGTGGTGGAGTTTTAGCTCAACTTTCTAGTTTTCAAAGAAACGAATCATTCAAGGTTCGTGGGATGGTCAAAGGGCAGCGAATCATTGCTTTGATCGATACTGGAGCAACTCATAACTTCATTGATGAAGTTGTGGTAGCCAAGAAGGGGCTACAAACAGAGGAGTTCGAAGGATTCAAGGTCATGGTTGCCGATGGATTTCATATTACTTGCACCAAGAAAATATCTAACATGACCATGCAGTTGGGCAACTACGAAGTCAAGGATGACTTCTATGTAGTTCACATTGGGGATACTGATGCCGTTCTAGGCATTCAATGGCTGCGATCTCTTGGAAAGATCTCTTTGAATCTGCAGACTATGGAGTTGAAGTTCCAATCAGATGGGAAGAAGATAGTTTTGAGAGGCATGTCCAATGGGGGTCCTCGAGTAGTGTCATTCAAAAGAATGGCAAAGCTGATCCGTCACGATCAAGCTGAGTGGGTTGCCGAATGCATGATACTTCCTGCTAGTTCTGTTGAGACTAAGCAAGACCAACCTCCTGATATCCAGTCACTACTCACGAAGAAGAGCAAAGTCTTCGCAGATTTGCCTCCTGGACCACCTCCTGAACGGGGTTCAGAACACATCATAGAGCTCAAAGAAGGAGCCAAACCGGTAATCACAACTCCATATCGGTATCCGAAGAGGCAAAAGGATGAGATCGAGAAGAATATTCGGGAACTTTTGGAGATGGGTTTCATACGCCCAAGCAAGAGCCCATTTGCTTCTGCAGTGGTTCTTGTGAAAAAGAAGGATGGTACCATGCGCATGTGCGTGGACTATCGTTCTTTGAACCAAAGCACCATCAAGAACAGATACCCCATTCCTGTAATAGATGAGCCATTGATGAGCCATGGGGCTAAGTTCTTTCTCAAGATAGATTGGAGACGGGGTTACCATCGATCCCGAATGAGGGATCGATGTGGAAAAACAGCCTCTCGATGTCACTATGGGCCATTTTGGAATTTAGTCATGCCATTTGGGTTAATTAACGTTCGCAAATCTTCACTTTGCATGAACCGGGTCTTTCAGAAGCAGTTACGAAGGTTTGTGTTGATATTTTTTGATGATATTCTGATCTACAGCAAAACTTGGGAAGATCACCTCAAGCACTTGGAGGAAGTGCTTAGTATCATGGAATCTGAGAGTTTGTTCGCAAAAGCTTCCAAATGCGAATTTGGAATGGTGGAGTTACTGTACCTTGGCCACATAATCAATGTTGAGGGAGTAAAGGTGGATCCGGAGAAGATCAAAGCAGTGGTTGATTGGCCACCACCTGAAAATTTGACTCAGTTGAAAGGTTTTTTGGGCCTTTGTGGTTTCTATCGGAGGTTCGTTAAGGGGTATTCACAGAATGCGGCTCCCCTTACTGATCTCACCAAAAAGGGAGCTTTTGTTTGGTCAGAAAAGGCTCAAGTTGTTTTTGACAAATTTAAGAAGATCATGAGCTCGTGCCCAGTTTTGGCCATTCCTGATTTCTCCAAGCCATTCGAGCTGCAATGTGATGCATCGGGTGAAGGAGTGGGGGCTGTCCTGATGCAAGACAAACACCCTATTGTGTTTGAGAGCAGAAAGTTACGGGGTGTTGAAAGAACATATTCAATCTACGACAAAGAAATGCTTGCCATTATGCACGCATTAGCCAAGTTCAGGCAATACTTGGTGGGGAACAAGTTCGTGGTTAAGACAGACCACAATAGCCTCAAGCATTTCATGCATCAGAAAGATTTAAATGAGAGGCAACAGAAATGGGTGAGTAAGCTTCAAGCTTACGACTTTGACATTGAATATGTTAAAGGGAAAAATAATGTCGTGGCCGATGCTCTCTCCAGAAGGCCTCATCTTAGCTCATTGTGTGAGCTTACCACAGATTGGAGAGACTTGTTGCTTGCTGATTATGCCAAAAATCAGTTTGCAACCAGCATTCTGGAGGGTACTTTCCATGATGAGAGGTACCAGGTGGTTGAGGGATTAATCCAGTATAAGGGAAGAATCTTTCTAGTGGCTGATTCTAAGCTTAAGAAGAAGATTCTTTTGAATTTTCATGATATTCCAGTTGCTGGTCACCAAGGTTTTTTCAAGACCTATAGGCAGATCCGAGAAAGGTTTTCTTGGAAAGGTTTGAAGAGAGAGGTTTAACGCTACATTCAGGAATGTCCTGTTTGTCAAGCAAATAAAAATGAGCATACATTGCCAGCCGGTTTGCTGCAACCACTTCCAATTCCCAATCAAAAATGGGAAAGCATTTCAATGGATTTCATCACTGGGTTGCCCAAGGCCCAAGGGAAGGATTGCATTTACGTCGTAGTTGACAGATTAACCAAGTTTGCTCATTTCTTTGCCATTACCAGCACTTTTTCTGCAGCCCAAGTTGCAGATTTGTTTTTTCGAGAAGTGTTTAGGCTGCATGGGTTGCCAAAGAATATTGTAAGTGATAGGGACAGCAAGTTCCTAAGTACCTTTTGGCAGGAAGTTTTCAGAATGAGTGGTACTGTGCTCACTCCAAGCACGAGTTATCACCCTCAAACTGATGGGCAAACAGAAGTGGTGAACAAGTGGTTGGAAGGCTACTTGGGAAATTATGTGTCCGAACAGCAGAAAGCTTGGGTTAAGTGGCTGCATATAGGCGAGTACTGCTACAACTCTACCTTCCATATGTCAATCAGAATGTCTCCTTTCTTGGCACTTTATGGGTATGAAGCACCCAGCTTTGCAGATTTGGTGTTTGGTGACAGCAAAGCACCATTAGCCAAGGATTTGTTGCAGCATAGTCAGGACATAATGAGATCCTTGAAGGATAATTTGCAGATTGCACAAAATCAACAGAAGTTGTATGCTGATCAGAAGCGTGTAGAGCGTTCTTTTGAGGTTGGGGATTTGGTCTATCTCTGCTTACAACCTTACAGACAGTCAACTCTCAAGAAGAGTGGAGCTGAGAAGCTCAAACCTCTCTTCTATAGGCCGTTTAGGGTCATCAGAAAGGTAGGGGCAGTAGCTTATGAATTAGAGCTACCTTCAGATAGCAGAGTGCATAACGTCTTCCACGTGTCTCGCCTCAAGAAGGCACTTGGACACAATGTAGTTGCTTCTTCACAGTTGCCACCGTTGGATGAAGAAGGACAGTTGGTTCTAGTTCCTGAGGAGATACTTGATGTCAGAGAACGTTCCTTGAGGAATAGAACTATCAGAGAATGTTTGGTAAAGTGGAAGAACCTGCCTATGGAAGATGCAACTTGGGAAAGTGATGAGATATTGCAGCATCCTAGTTTGCGATTGCTTGAGGACAAGCAATCTTGGGGAGGGCGGACTGTAATGTCCCCATTTCAAGCCTGACATTTTCAGTGACCGTTAGCCTTTATTTGGGAACCCGGAGGCTAGTCGGAAGTTAAAATTAGGGTTTCCTAATTTTGAGGAGATCATTGCTCGAAGATGATAGTTTTAATGGCGGATTCCTTCTGGGTTTTCAGAGGGCTTCGCAGTGGTATGTTCGTCTCAGCATTCAGAGTACTTTTTGGAATTTACTATTTTTAGTAAATTCTATTTTTGGCAGTTTCCAAATGTGCTCAGGATGGTTGACTCCCGGCTTCAGAATGATCAGTTGACTTCTTCAGCTTTGGCTTCAGGGCACTGTCGGAGCAATAAGTTAAGTCATTTAAATTAAAAAGTCACGTTTTAATTATTATAATTAAACGTTGACCATGGGCTTAGACTTAATGACTTAATGTTGTGTTTAAAAGGTGGTTCCTTGAGGGGGGCGCCTTCATTATGAAATGATTTAATATTTCCCTAAGTCAAAGCAGGGTATGATGGGCGCCTTAATCAAAGTATGATGTTTTAATTAAAATATCATTTATCAAGCCTTGAGGAGAAAGTACGCCCAATCTTGAGGAGGGTGAAGTTTGACCTAAAAGCTGATTTTAGGGTTTTGCAAAGTCAATTGAAGGTTATAAAGAGGAGTCTTGGTGCATCATTGGGGTTATCTTGGAAAATACATTGTTATGCTGCCGGAATGATTCTGGATTGCTTCGAGGGATGAAGACCTCCTAGTTTGGGCATCTCTTCTCGTTTGAAAGACAACGACTAGTGATGATTATTAGTCTACTTGTGAGTGCATCTTAGCTATCTCATTTGTGTTCGGTTTTGCATAGTTAGATCCGAAGTTATCATTTGTTAGTTTCAGCTTATTGCATTGTTTTAAGACAGCAGATTGCATGTTTGCTTCGTAAATCTGAAAATACCAAAAATATCATTGTGGGTATTAGCTTGTTGCATGTGTTAGCCATAGGCGCCCTTATGTTCCATATTGCAGATTTTAATGTTGTAAACTGAATTTTTAATGCCAAGTCGAGTTTCTCAGCTGGGCCGTACCATCTAGGAACATTGGGATTTGTGCATAATTAATCTATGGGCTTTAGATCTGATTTCAGTGTCTCATACTAGTCGTGTGCTTAGTTAAGAGCTATTGCATTTGATTTCAAGTTAATCGGAGGTGATTCGTGGAAGTTATGAGCATGTTAGCCATTCCTTAGACTGCTGTTCTAAACATTTTAATGGAGCAGATTGTAAAGAAAGCAGAAATCTGTATCTTGATATTTGAAGGCATTTGGTTTTTGTATTACTATGCAACGTAACGTTGGATTCCAAATGATGTAATGCCGATCCTTTAAATTCATAAGACATTGGCAGGCAAAGGCTCCTTATTTGTAAAACTGACAGTAGTACTGGCAGTTAATTCATTATTGCTTAAATCAGATTGTGTTCATATTTCCATTCAAAGTTATTGTAATAGTGAGATCTCCGCCCTATGGTCGCTACTATCCCATCCCGAGTTAGCAAGCACATTCTGGGTGTTGAGTAGTTTCATTTCTCAGCATCTTTCTTTCAAGCATCGTTTTGTTTTCACTCCGTCATATGGTCGCCCCTCACTCCGCTTTGGATTGGGTAGCACATACTTGGCGTCAAGTTCCTTTTCCAGCATAAGCAGTTTATTTTAGATCCTCTGACCAATGCTCACCATCATCGGTGCCATTCTGGTTAGAGTTGCTTTCTTGCACGTTTTGGTTTTCTCATCTAACCTTAACGGGTGCACTGCTGTAATGCTGTAATCCGATAAATTGTGAAAATGCACTGGCCTCGACATTTCAAAGGTATCGAGCTACACATCCCCGCCATCCCGTGGAAATCAGATTTCTATGAGTGATGAGAACAGAGGTAATTTCGCAAGAGTTTACAAGAAAGGTACGTAGCCTCGCATTACAAGCAGCATCAAG
Source organism: Sequoia sempervirens (assembly GCA_007258455.2). Lineage (NCBI taxonomy): Eukaryota > Viridiplantae > Streptophyta > Pinopsida > Cupressales > Cupressaceae > Sequoia > Sequoia sempervirens. The sequence goes on along the minus strand of VDFB02114730.1, from coordinate 12,570 downwards.
CCCTGCAGGGTCAAAATGCCTTCCGTGGATTTTGAGGGTAAATTGGGAACCTTCTACAAGAAACAAGAATGGGGATAATGAAAGGATTCTTGGTGGCGGTGAAAGAAGTTCTGGCAACAGAGATGACAGTGGAAAAGGAAGAGAGAGATCTACGAGTCCCGGGAAGGAGTTTGGGAAAAAGATGGATGCCTTGATGGACATGGTATCTCTCATGATGGGGAGAATAGGGCAGAATACTGTTCCACAGAACAACTCAGGCCACAGAGGGGAGCATAGTGCTTCCAACCAGCATGATGAGCATACAGCCCGGACAGTGTCAAACAACACTTACATCTCTTCCGCACTACATCTAAGCCCACTTTTTAGTTCCTCAGAGTCAATCAGCCCAACTCAAGAGAATAAGCTCATGGGTGGAGCAATGGAGAGTTGGTCAGACTGAGTATGACTTCTACCTCGCCGACATCAAGATGGGATGTCCTTCAATGATTTCATGGATCATAAGTGAAGAACAGAGGGCAAGGAAGAACTTGATCAAAGAAGACCATCAAATCAAGGAGACTTGTACCAAGCTGTCAACAAAGTTATACTTCCTCATTTTGATGGGAGTGATACAAGTTTAGCCCGAGCTTGGATTCAAAAGCTGGATAATTATCTAGCTCTCAGACCAATGGCGGAAGATGAAGTGATTAAGTTCGCTACGCTACACCTTGATGGGGTGGCGCACGAGTGGTGGTACCATGGCCTCGTCACTCTAGGCCATCGGTCTATCACAACATATGATGAGTTCACCACTAGGCTCATCGAAAGGTTTGAGAAAAAAGATCCTGAGATCCATTTCAGAGAGCTTTCTCAATTGAGACAGTATGGCACAGTTGAAGCCTACATCGCGGAGTTTCAGAGACTCTTAGTCATGGTGACTGGAATCACATAAAGGAGATTGGTGATTCTTTTTAGTGAAGGGTTGACAGAACCCCTCAAAGGCTGGATTAAAGCCTTTGATCCTCCAACACTGCAAGAGGCCATGAAAAAGGCCAGAAACATGGAGTGGGCTGCTCCTAAGGAAAAATTTCAGTCAAATGCCCCATTTCAGAAAAGGGATAAAGGAAAAAGGCCTCAGTATAAAAATAATTTGAGACCTCAGAACAAGGAGTTCAAGAATTGCAATCCCCATGTCACCAGGTTGGATCAAGAAACCTTGAATGAACTCAGAAGAAAGGGGTTGTGTTTTCGGTGTCAGGAAAAATGGTCTCAAGACCATGTTTGCCCTAAAGGGGTCAAGTTCAATCAGATTGAGTACTATTCTGCTGGGGAAAGTAGTTCTGATTTTTCTGACCAGCAATCTGATTTTGAAGGAAATGAAGAAGATAGAGCTCCAGAAGAGTCCGGAGATGAGAAGGGAAGTGGTGGAGTTTTAGCTCAACTCTCCAGTTTTCAAAGAAATGAATCTTTTAAGGTTCGTGGGATGGTCAAAGGGCAGCGAATCGTTGCTTTGATCGATACTGGAGCAACTCATAACTTCATTGATGAAGTTGTGGTAGCCAAGAAGGGGCTGTAAACAGAGGAGTTCGAAGGATTCAAGGTCATGGTTGCCGATGGATTTCATATTACTTGCACCAAGAAAATATCTAACATGACCATGCAGTTGGGCAACTACGAAGTCAAGGATGACTTCTATGTAGTTCATATTGGGGATACTGATGCCGTTCTAGGCATTCAATGGCTGTGATCTCTTGGAGAGATCTCTTTGAATCTGCAGACTATGGAGTTGAAGTTCCAATCAGATGGGAAGAAGATAGTTTTGAGAGGCATGTCCAATGGGGGTCCTCGAGTAGTGTCATTCAAAAGAATGGCAAGGCTGATCCGTCACGATCAAGCTGAGTGGGTTGCCGAATGCATGATACTTCCTGCTAGTCCTGTTGAGCCTAAGCATGACCAACCTCCTGATATCCAGTCACTACTCACGAAGAAGAGCAAAGTCTTCGCAGATTTGCCTCCTGGACCACCTCCTGAACGGGGTTCAGAACACATCATTGAGCTCAAAGAAGGAGCCAAACCGGTAATCACAACTCCATATCGGTATCCGAAGAGGCAAAAGGATGAGATTGAGAAGAATATTCGGGAACTTTTGGAGATGGGTTTCATACGCCCAAGCAAGAGCCCATTTGCTTCTGCAGTGGTTCTTGTGAAAAAGGATGGTACCATGCGCATGTGCGTGGACTATCGTGCTTTGAACCAAAGCACCATCAAGAACAGATACCCCATTCCCAGAATAGATGAGCTCATTGATGAGCTACATGGGGCTAAGTTTTTTTCGAAGATAGATTTGAGATCGGGTTACCATCAGATCCGAATGAGGGGATCAGATGTGGAAAAAACAGCCTTCAGATGTCACTATGGCCATTTTGAGTTCTTAGTCATGCCATTTGGGTTGACTAACGCTCCGGCAACCTTTCAGTCTTGTATGAACCGGGTCTTTCAGAAACAGTTACGAAGGTTTGTGCTGATATTTTTTGATGATATTCTGATCTACAGCAAGACTTGGGAAGATCACCTCAAGCACTTGGAGGAAGTGCTTAGTATCATGGAATCTGAGAGTTTGTTCGCAAAAGCTTCCAAATGTGAATTTGGAATGGTGGAGTTATTGTACCTTGGCCACATAATTAGTGCTGAGGGAGTGAAGGTGGATCCGGAAAAGATCAAAGCAGTGGTTGATTGGCCACCACCTGAAAATTTGACTCAGTTGAAGGGTTTCCTGGGTCTTTGTGGTTTCTATCGGAGGTTCGTTAAGGGGTATTCACAGAATGCTGCTCCCCTTACTGATCTCACCAAAAAGGGGGCCTTTGTTTGGTCAGAAAAGGCTCAAGTTGTTTTTGACAAATTTAAGAAGATCATGAGCTCGTGCCCAGTTTTGGCCATTCCTGATTTCTCCAAGCCATTCGAGCTGCAATGTGATGCATTGGGTGAAGGAGTGGGGGCTGTCCTGATGCAAGACAAACACCCTATCGTGTTTGAGAGCAGAAAGTTACGGGGTGTTGAAAGAACATATTCAATCTACGACAAAGAAATGCTTGCCATTATGCACGCATTAGCCAAGTTCAGGCAATACTTGGTGGGGAACAAGTTCGTGGTTAAGACAGACCACAATAGCCTCAAGCATTTCATGCACCAGAAAGATTTAAATGAGAGGCAACAGAAATGGGTGAGTAAGCTTCAAGCTTACGACTTTGACATTGAATATGTTAAAGGTAAAAATAATGTCGTGGCCGATGCTCTCTCCAGAAGGCCTCATCTTAGCTCATTGTGTGAGCTTACCACAGATTGGAGAGACATGTTGCTTGCTGATTATGCCAAAAATCAGTTTGCAACCAGCATTCTGGAAGGTACTTTCCATAATGAAAGGTACCAGGTGGTTGAGGGATTGATCCAGTATAAGGGAAAAATCTTTCTAGTGGCTGATTCTAAGCTCAAGAAGAAGATTCTTTTGAATTTTCATGATATTCCAGTTGCTGGTCACCAAGGTTTTTTCAAGACCTATAGGCAGATCCGAGAAAGGTTTTCTTGGAAAGGTTTGAAGAGGGAGGTTCAACGCTACATTCAGGAATGTCCTGTTTGTCAAGCAAATAAAAATGAGCATACATTGCCAGCCGGTTTGCTGCAACCACTTCCAATTCCCAATCAAAAATGGGAAAGCATTTCAATGGATTTCATCACTGGGTTGCCCAAGGCTCAAGGGAAGGATTGCATTTACGTGGTAGTTGACAGATTAACCAAGTTTGCTCATTTCTTTGCCATTACCAGCACTTTTTCTGCAGCCCAAGTTGCAGATCTGTTTTTTCGAGAAGTGTTTAGGCTCCATGGGTTGCCAAAGAATATTGTAAGTGATAGGGACAGCAAGTTCCTAAGTACTTTTGGCAGGAAATTTTCAGAATGAGTGGTACTGTGCTCACTCCAAGCACGAGTTATCACCCTCAAACTGATGGGCAAACAGAAGTGGTGAACAAGTGGTTGGAAGGCTACTTGAGAAATTATGTGTCCGAACAGCAGAAAGCTTGGGTTAAGTGGCTGCATATAGGCGAGTACTGCTACAACTCTACCTTCCATATGTCAATCAAAATGTCTCCCTTCTTGGCACTTTATGGGTATGAAGCACCCAGCTTTGCAGATTTGGTGTTTGGTGACAGCAAAGCACCATTAGCCAAGGATTTGTTGCAGCATAGTCAGGACATAATGAGATCCTTGAAGGATAATTTGCAGATTGCACAAAATCAGCAGAAGTTGTATGCTGATCAGAAGCGTGTAGAGCGTTCTTTTGAGGTTGGGGATTTGGTCTATCTCCGCTTACAACCTTACAGACAGTCAACTCTCAAGAAGAGTGGAGCTGAGAAGCTCAAACCTCGCTTCTATGGGCCGTTTAGGGTCATCAGAAAGGTAGGGGCAGTAGCTTATGAATTAGAGCTACCTTCAGATAGCAGAGTGCATAACGTCTTCCACGTGTCTCGCCTCAAGAAGGCACTTGGACATAATGTAGTTGCTTCTTCACAGTTGCCACCGTTGGATGAAGAAGGACAGTTGGTTCTAGTTCCCGAGGAGATACTTGATGTCAGAGAACGTTCCTTGAGGAATAGAACTATCAGAGAATGTTTGGTAAAGTGGAAGAACCTGCCTATGGAAGATGCAACTTGGGAAAGTGATGAGATATTGCAGCATCCTAGTTTGCGATTGCTTGAGGACAAGCAATCTTGGGGAGGGCGGACTGTAATGTCCCCATTTCAAGCCTGACATTTTCAGTGACCGTTAGCCTTTATTTGGGAACCCGGAGGCTAGTCGGAAGTTAAAATTAGGGTTTCCTAATTTTGAGGAGATCATTGCTCGGAGATGATAGTTTTAATGGCGGATTCCTTCTGGGTTTTCAGAGGGCTTCGCAGTGGTATGTTCGTCTCAGCATTCAGAGTACTTTTTGGAATTTACTATTTTTAGTAAATTCTATTTTTGGCAGTTTCCAGATGTGCTCAGGATGGTTGACTCCCGGCTTCAGAATGATCAGTTGACTTCTTCAGTTTTGGCTTCAGGGCACTGTCGGAGAAATAAGTTAAGTCATTTAAATTAAAAAGTCACGTTTTAATTATTATAATTAAACGTTGACCATGGGCTTAGACTTAATGACTTAATGTTGTGTTTAAAAGGTGGTTCCTTGAGGGGGGCGCCTTCATTATGAAATGATTTAATATTTCCCTAAGTCAAAGCAGGGTATGATGGGCGCCTTAATCAAAGTATGATGTTTTAATTAAAATATCATTTATTAAGCCTTGAGGAGAAAGTACGCCCAATCTTGAGGAGGGTGAAGTTTGACCTAAAAGCTGATTTTAGGGTTTTGCAAAGTCAATTGAAGGTTATAAAGAGGAGTCTTGGTGCATCATTGGGGTTATCTTGGAAAATACATCGTTATGCTGCCGGATTGATTCTGGATTGCTTCGAGGGATGAAGACCTCCTAGTTTGGGCATCTCTTCTCGTTTGAAAGACAACGACTAGTGATGATTATTAGTCTACTTGTGAGTGCATCTTAGCTATCTCATTTGTGTTCGGTTTTGCATAGTTAGATTCGAAGTTATCATTTGTTAGTTTCAGCTTATTGCATTGTTTTAAGACAGCAGATTGCATGTTTGCTTCGTAAATCTGAAAATACCAAAAATATCATTGTGGGTATTAGCTTGTTGCATGTGTTAGCCATAGGCGCCCTTATGTTCCATATTGCAGATTTTAATGTTGTAAACTGAATTTTTAATGCCAAGTCGAGTTTCTCAGCTGGGCCGTACCATCTAGGAACATTGGGATTTGTGCATAATTAATCTATGGGCTTTAGATCTGATTTCAGTGTCTCATACTAGTCGTGTGCTTAGTTAAGAGCTATTGCATTTGATTTCAAGTTAATCGGAGGTGATTCGTGGAAGTTATGAGCATGTTAGCCATTCCTTAGACTGCTGTTCTAAACATTTAATGAGCAGATTGTAAAAGAAAGCAGAAATCTGTATCTTGACATTTGTAGGCATTTGGGTTTCGTATTACTATGCAACTTAACATTGGATTCCAAATGATGTAATGCTGATCCTTTAAATTCAGAAGACATTGGCAGGCAAAGGCTCTTATTTGTAAAACTGACAGTAGTACTGGCAGTTAATTCATTATTGCTTAAATCAGATTGTGTTCTTATTTCCATTCAAGTTATTGTAATAGTGAGATCTCCGCCCTATGGTCGCTACTATCCCATCCCGGGTTAGCAAGCACATTCTGGGTGTTGAGTAGTTTCAATTCTCAGCATCTTTCTTTCAAGCATCGTTTTGTTTTCACTCCGTCATATGGTCGCCCCTCACTCCGCTTTGGATTGGGTAGCACATACTTGGCGTCGAGTTCCTCTTCCAGCATAAGCAGTTTATTTTAGATCCCCTGACCAATGCTCGCCATCATCGGCGCCATTCTGGTTAGGGTTGCTTTCTTGCACGTTTAGGTTTATCCATCTAACCTTAACGGGTACACTGTTGTAATGTTGTAATCTGTTAAATTGTGAAAATCAAAAAAAAAATTGGCTCGGAATATTTCAGTGGTATCAGAGCCACGCATCCTGCCATCCTGTGAAATCAGATTTCTATGAGTGACAGAGAACAGAGGTACTTGGCAAGAGTTTACAAGAAAGGTACAGTTCAGACACAGTTGCATCAAGCCCCAGAGGGTCAAACAGCTTCAGGGATTTTGAGGGCAAATTGGGAACCTTCACAAGAAACAGCAATGGGGGATAATGAAAGGATTCTTGGTGGCGGTGAAAGAAATTCTGGCAACAGAGATGACAGTGGAAAAGGAAGAGAGAGATCTACGAGTCCCGGGAAGGAGTTTGGGAAAAAGATGGATGCCTTGATGGACATGGTATCTCTCATGATGGGGAGAATGGGGCAGAATACTGTTCCACAGAACAACTCAGGCCACAGAGGGGAGCATAGTGCTTCCAACCAGCATGATGAGCATGCAGCCCGGACAGTGTCAAACAACACTTACATCTCTTCCAGACCATTCAAGCCCACTTTTTTAGTTCCTGTAGTCAATCAGCCCGAACCTGAAGAGAATGCTTCATGGGTGGAGCAGTTGAGAGTTGGCCGTACTGAGTATGACTCTCTACCTGTCGACATCAGGATGGACATGTCCTTCAATGATTTCATGGATCATAAGAGGAAGAACAAAGGGCAAGGAAGAAACTTTGATCAAAGAAGACCATCAAATCAAGGAGACTTGTACCAAGCTGTCAACAAAGTTATACTTCCTCATTTTGATGGGAGGGATACAAGTTCAGCCCGAGCTTGGATTCAAAAGCTGGATAATTATCTAAAGTCAAAACCACGGCGAAGATGAAGCGATTAAGTTCGGCCACGCCACACCTTTGATGGGTGGCGACGAGTGGTGGTACCTATGGCCTCGCCACTCTAGGCCATCTACTATCACAACATATGATGAGTCTACCACTAGGCTCATCGAAAGGTTTGAGAAAAAAGATCCTGAGATCCATTTCAGGGAGCTTGCTCAATTGAGACAGTATGGCACAGTTGATGCCTACATTGTGGAGTTTCAGAGACTCTCAGTCATGGTGACTGGAATCACGGAAAGGAGATTGGTGATTCTTTTTAGTGAAGGTTTGACAGAACCCCTCAAAGGCTGGATTAAAGCCTTTGATCCTCCAACACTGTAAGAGGCCATGAAAAAGGCAAGAAACATGGAGTGGGTTGCTCCTAAGGTGAAATTTCAGTCAAACTCCCCCTTTCAGAAAAGGGATAAAGGGAAGAGACCTCAGCATAGACCGCCTTTGAGACCTCAACACAAGGAGTTCAAGAATCGCAATCCCCATGTCACCAGGTTGGACCAAGAAACCCTGAATGAACTCAGAAGAAAAGGGTTGTGTTTTCGGTGTAGGGAAAAATGGTCTCAAGACCATGTTTGTCCTAAAGGGGTTAAGTTCAATTAGATTGAGTACTATTCTGCTGGGGAAAGTAGTTCTAATTTTTTCGACCAGCAATCTGATTTTGAAGAAAATGAAGAAGATAGAGCTCCAGAAGAGTCCGGAGATGAGAAGGAAAGTGGTGGAGTTTTAGCTCAACTTTCTAGTTTTCAAAGAAACGAATCATTCAAGGTTCGTGGGATGATCAAAGGGCAGTGAATCATTGCTTTGATCGATACTGGAGCAACTCATAACTTCATTGATGAAGTTGTGGTAGCCAAGAAGGGGCTGCAAACAGAGGAGTTCGAAGGATTCAAGGTCATGGTTGCTGATGGATTCCATATTACTTTGCACCAAGAAAATATCTAACATGACCATAAGAAAACGGCCGGATGACTTCATGTAGTTCATATTGGGGATACCGATGTCGCAGTATCTAATGGCTACCCTGGAGAGATCTTTGAATCCCATCATGGAGTTGAAGTTCCACCGATGGGAAGATAATTTTGAGAGGCATGTCCAATGGGGGTCCTCGAGTAGTGTCATTCAAAAGAATGGCAAAGCTGATCCGTCACGATCAAGCTGAGTGGGTTGCCGAATGCATGATACTTCCTACTAGTCCTGTTGAGACTAAGCGTGACCAACCTCCCCGATATCCAAATACTACCACTTAAGAAGAGCAAAGTCTCGCGAGATTTGCCTCCTGACCACCTCCCCGAATCCGGTTCAAAACACATCATAGAGCCCAAAGAAGGAGCCTTCAAACCGTAATCATAACCCATATCGGCATCCTAAGAGGCAAAAGGATGAGATTGAGAAGAAGTCTGAACTTCTTGGTGATGGGTTTATTACTCGCTAAGCCCATTTGTTTCCTCAAGTATGGTTCTTGTGAAAAGAAGGATGGGTACTACGCGCATGTTGGATTCATCGTGCTTTGAACCAAAGCACCATCAAGAACAGATACCCCATTCCCAGAATAGATGAGCTCATTGATGAGCTACATGGGGCTAAGTTCTTTTCGAAGATAGATTTGAGATCGGGTTACCATCAGATCCGAATGAGGGGATCAGATGTGGAAAAAACAGCCTTCAGATGTCACTATGGCCATTTTGAATTCTTAGTCATGCCATTTGGGTTGACTAACGCTCCGGAAACCTTTCAGTCTTGCATGAACCGGGTCTTTCAGAAACAGTTACGAAGGTTTGTGCTGATATTTTTTGATGATATTCTGATCTACAGCAAGACTTGGGAAGATCACCTCAAGCACTTGGAGGAAGTGCTTAGTATCATGGAATCTGAGAGTTTGTTCGCAAAAGCTTCCAAATGTGAATTTGGAATGGTGGAGTTATTGTACCTTGGCCACATAATCAGTGCTGAGGGAGTGAAGGTGGATCCGAAGAAGATCAAAGCAGTGGTTGATTGGCCACCACCTGAAAATTTGACTCAGTTGAAGGGTTTCCTGGGTCTTTGTGGTTTCTATCGGAGGTTCGTTAAGGGGTATTCACAGAATGCTGCTCCCCTTACTAATCTCACCAAAAAGGGAGCCTTTGTTTGGTCAGAAAAGGCTCAAGTTGTTTTTGACAAATTTAAGAAGATCATGAGCTCGTGCCCAGTTTTGGCCATTCCTGATTTCTCCAAGCCATTCGAGCTGCAATGTGATGCATCGGGTGAAGGAGTGGGGGCTGTCCTGATGCAAGACAAACACCCTATCGTGTTTGAGAGCAGAAAGTTACGGGGTGTTGAAAGAACATATTCAATCTACGACAAAGAAATGCTTGCGATTATGCACGCATTAGCCAAGTTCAGGCAATACTTGGTGGGGAACAAGTTCGTGGTTAAGACAGACCACAATAGCCTCAAGCATTTCATGCACCAGAAAGATTTAAATGAGAGGCAACAAAAATGGGTGAGTAAGCTTCAAGCTTACGACTTTGACATTGAATATGTTAAAGGAAAAAATAATGTCGTGGCCGATGCTCTCTCCAGAAGGCCTCATCTTAGCTCATTGTGTGAGCTTACCACAGATTGGAGAGACATGTTGCTTGCTGATTATGCCAAAAATCAGTTTGCAACCAGCATTCTGGAAGGTACTTTCCATGATGAAAGGTACCAGGTGGTTGAGGGATTGATCTAGTATAAGGGAAGAATCTTTCTAGTGGCTGATTCTAAGCTCAAGAAGAAGATTCTTTTGAATTTTCATGATATTCCAGTTGCTGGTCACCAAGGTTTTTTCAAGACCTATAGGCAGATCTGAGAAAGGTTTTCTTGGAAAGGTTTGAAGAGGGAGGTTCAACGCTACATTCAGGAATGTCCTGTTTGTCAAGCAAATAAAATTGAGCATACATTGCCAGCCGGTTTGCTGCAACCACTTCCAATTCCCAATCAAAAATGGGAAAGCATTTCGATGGATTTCATCACTGGGTTGCCCAAGGCTCAAGGGAAGGATTGCATTTACGTGGTAGTTGACAGATTAACCAAGTTTGCTCATTTCTTTGCCATTACCAGCACTTTTTCTGCAGCCCAAGTTGCAGATTTGTTTTTTCGAGAAGTGTTTAGGCTTCATGGGTTGCCAAAGAATATTGTAAGTGATAGGGACAACAAGTTCCTAAGTACTTTATGGCAGGAAGTTTTCAGAATGAGTGGTACTGTGCTCACTCCAAGCACGAGTTATCACCCTCAAACCGATGGGCAAACAGAAGTGGTGAACAAGTGGTTGGAAGGCTACTTGAGAAATTATGTGTCCGAACAGCAGAAAGCTTGGGTTAAGTGGCTGCATATAGGCGAGTACTGCTACAACTCTACCTTCCATATGTCAATCAAAATGTCTCCTTTCTTGGCACTTTATGGATATGAAGCACCCAGCTTTGCAGCTTTGGTATTTGGTGACAGCAAAGCACCATTAGCCAAGGATTTGTTGCAGCATAGTCAGGACATAATGAGATCCTTGAAGGATAATTTGCAAATTGCACAAAATCAGCAGAAGCTGTATGCTGATCAGAAGCGTATTGAGCGTTCTTTTGAGGTTGGGGATATGGTCTATCTCCGTTTACAACCTTACAGACAGTCAACTCTCAAGAAGAGTGGAGCTGAGAAGCTCAAACCTCGCTTCTATGGGCCGCTTAGGGTCATCAGAAAGGTTGGGGCTGTAGCTTATGAATTAGAGCTACCTTCTCGATAGCAGAGTGCATAACGCCTTCCACGGTCTCTTCAAGAAGGCACTTGACACACGTAGTTGCTTCTTCACAAGCCAAGCAATTTTGGATGAAGAAGGACAGCTTGGTTCTAGCCTCTAGAGATACTTGATGCTCTTAGAACGCCTTTGAGGAATAGAAATCATCGTAGAATCGTTGGTAAAGTGGAAGAACTCCGCCCCATGGAAGATGCAATTTGGGAAAGTGATGATAATAAAGATTCTAGTTTGCGCATTGGCTGCTTGAGGACAAGTAATCTTTGGGAGGGCTGACTGCATTGTCCCTATTTCTAAGCCCGATTTCGACTGCTAGCCTTTTATTTGGGAACCCTCGAGGTTGGTTTGAAGTTAAAATAGGGTTTCTAATTTTAAGGAGATCATTGCCTCTGAGATGATAGTTTTAATGGCTGATTCCTTCCCTGGTTTTCGTGAGGGCTTCCAGCGGTATAACGTCTCGTCTCAAAGATTCAGAATTTTGGAATTTACTATTTTTAGTAAATTCTATTTTTGGCAGTTTCCAGATGTGCTCAGGATGGTTGACTCCCGGCTTCAGAATGATCAGTTGACTTCTTCAGTTTTGGCTTCAGGGCACTATCGGAGAAATAAGTTAAGTCATTTAAATTAAAAAGTCACGTTTTAATTATTATAATTAAACGTTGACCATGGGCTTAGACTTAATGACTTAATGTTGTGTTTAAAAGGTGGTTCCTTGAGTGGGGCGCCTTCATTATGAAATGATTTAATATTTCCCTAAGTCAAAGCAGGGTATGATGGGCGCCTTAATCAAAGTATGATGTTTTAATTAAAATATCATTTATTAAGCCTTGAGGAGAAAGTACGCCCAATCTTGAGGAGGGTGAAGTTTGACCTAAAAACTGATTTTAGGGTTTTGCAAAGTCAATTGAAGGTTATAAAGAGGAGTCTTGGTGCATCATTGGGGTTATCTTGGAAAATACATCGTTATGCTGCCGGATTGATTCTGGATTGCTTCGAGGGATGAAGACCTCCTAGTTTGGGCATCTCTTCTCGTTTGAAAGACAACGACTAGTGATGATTGTTAGTCTACTTGTGAGTGCATCTTAGCTATCTCATTTGTGTTCGGTTTTGCATAGTTAGATTCGAAGTTATCATTTGTTAGTTTCAGCTTATTGCATTGTTTTAAGACAGCAGATTGCATGTTTGCATCATAAATCAGAAAATACCAAAAATATCATTGTGGGTATTATCTTGTTGCATGTGTTAGTCTTAGGCGCCCTTATGCTCCATATTGCAGATTTTAATGTTGTGAACTGAATTTTTAAAGCCAAGTCGAGTTTCTCAGCTGGGCTGTACCATTTAGGAACATTGGGATTTGTGCATAATTAATATATGGGCTTTAGATCTGATTTCAGTGTCTCATCCTAG
>VDFB02114729.1:0-14539 GCA_007258455.2 Sequoia sempervirens | reverse complement strand
TTTTAAAGGTGATTGGCTTGTTTGAGCTTCATGAAGCATGTGAATAAGCTCTAGTGCTATGTCTTCAAATGTTGTCATGGTGTAAAATGATGTTGATTGGATTGAAGAGATGATGATGATGATTAGGATATGATGTGGAATGACAAGATTGTATGATTTGGATGATGTGGCAAGTGTTTATTGGAAGTTTGACTTGGGAAATATCAAACGCAATATCTCACATGTAAATGCATGAACACACACACCAAACACAATGATAAATTTGTCTTTGAAGATTAAATGTTATGATTAAGAAAACACTCGAATACACCACAACAAGCCCTATGACTAGTCAAGTAGGGTATGGCCAATTAGGTCTCAAGCTGGTCTGCACAAGGTTGACTAAGGATGATTTGTAAGAAAAATCCCGCCACACAGTCGGGAGAAAGGGGTAACCCACCCTTCACCTTCACTTCCCAAAGGTATAAAGTTCTTTGGGGCTTAGCCAAGAGTGACGAGATTTTAACTCCCAAACAAGTGTGTCTTTCAATTCACACTTCAATTGAGGTTGTCCCTAGGGGTGATGAAATCCCCTAGCAGGTCTCCTAGGAAGGGTTTGACAAAAGCAAACCAAGTGAGGTGTTTGTGATTACACACTCACAGTGATTAATTTCCTTTTAGAAAATTGAAATGTGTGTAAAGCAATTCAAACACTTGTTCTTTTTAACCCAAAATCAAGATGTGTGATTGAAAACAATAGTTAATTTTAGCCTAGATTTTTGATATGTGATTGAAAACAAGATTTGTTTTAAGAGCCCAAATCCAAATGTGTAACAAACAATGATTAAGAGGTGAAAGATTAAACAAGTGCACCTGGAAGTTTTCGCTTTCCAATCTTTTGTCTATGACTGATATTTCTGCTACTATAGCTTCTTATGATCACCCCTACTAATTTTATGAGAGTTTTCCAAAAATGTAAAGAAGTAAGAAAAATTCCCTGTTTTGCTCTCAGAAACGCGGTTTTGTGAAAACCATATAGAAAATGAAGATTGAATTTTTTCGCTTTCTATTTGACCTCCAAACTAAATCTGTAGAACATAGATCCCCATTATAATTTCATGAGATTTCCAAAAATGTAAAAAGTTCTGAAAAATTCGTCAATTTGCATCCAAAAAATCAATTTTATGAAAATAATTAAAATTGAAATAACTTCCACAAAAATGATCATAAAACCTTAATTTTTTTACTGTAGCCTCTTGAAATGATGTAAAAGATTTTGTAAAAATTTTGTAAAAAAACTCGTAGCTGTGTAGAAGATATGAAGAACTTTGTAAAACCTACGATTTTGTCCAAAAACTGGCAGATCTACAATAAAATGTTAATAAAACCTGCAAAAGGAAAGCTATATCAAAGGATTCACGTCAGGTTCACCAAATGTAGATAGGGTAAAAATTAGCAGATTTAGTGTTTAATGAAAACCATAAACTAATTGATTCCTATCAAGCACAATAGAGTACGAAATAATATGAAAATCACAATAAACAACGCAAACCGATCTCCACGCTAATTCGATTTATCTCCATTGCTTTTCTCCACCTGCATGAAAATGTGAGATTTTGAAGGGTTGACAATGGAGGAATGTTGAGTGCTCATTCCTACAGCATAACGACTTGACAATGACAATGCCAAATAGAAAGAATGATAGATAAAGACAGAAGACTAATTTTGACAGAGTCTAGGTGCTAGACGAATCAACCCCCTAAATGGATTGCGAGAGGCCGTATTTATAGAGCCGTGACATTGACGAAGATAAGATTTGACAAGATTCGACAATGATTTAATTTTTGACAAAAGAGGAAATACAACGAGATGAGATAAGATGTCAAAAGATACAAAGCATCTCACTTCCTATTTTAAGAAAAAATAAATCTTGAAAAAGATGAGGAAGGATAATTGATGAATTTATATAATTCAAACAAATTACCTATTTTAAATAATGAAGCCTGCCTTTGGGAAAAGAAAGTATATGTTATCTTTTAGGATTTTACTAATTTCAAACAAAATTCGGACTACTTAATTTTCAATACTTGAATTTATGATTTTAGCCAATTAAATAAATATAAATTATTTAAATTCTCAAATATTGTAAATAAATGAGTAGAAATGATTTTAACCAATTGTAAATAATAATATAAATTATCTAATTAACATTAGTGAAATTGATGGATTATGAATATAGAATTTAAATACTCAACAAAACGGCTTTAATTAACAAAATACAACTTTGCTAAATGTATGAGCGCGCGAATGTAGTAGGGTTTCAGAGGCAAATGGACTGGCGAAGCATACCAAGCAGGGAACCGTGCACGCATGGGTCAGTTTAATAGAGAGGTGGTGTCGGGAATCCCCGACCTGCCGTGGAAACTAAGCTGGCAAGTTCTGAAACCCCGGATTTCAGGGTTGGGCGTCGTTACAATGATGGTCGGAGTCAGGGGTTTCAACCTAAACAAGGGGAGAAGTTCAGGTCATGGAATTTAGCGAAAAAGGTGGACTTCAGAAGGGTGGAAAGAAAATTTTGGAGACCGAAGGCCAAACCGGACATAGTGGGCTCGAGTCAGGTATCTCCAAAAATTTCTGTTACGACTTTATCCTCTCTGCTCTTAGATAATAATGAATGGAGTGATACGGTTAGGTTTCTAAAAGCAAAAGCCTTTTTTATGAAATGGGGGGGGGAAATGGCCGGCTTATGCAAAAATAAGGGCTTGGTGTGACCAAACCTGGGGGAAAGAATGTGAACTGAAAACCTTGGAGAATGGCTTTTATTTGGTGATTTGTAAGTCAGCGCAAGATAAAGACTGGATCATCGAAAGTGGCCCTTTTGAAATGGATGGTTTAGGGTTTCTAATTAAAGACTGGACCTTGAACTTTAACCCTAATGAGACTTTCCTAGCGGAAATCCCCGTATGGATAAAACTGAAAAACCTCCCTCATGAATATTGGGACCTGGAAACTTTGAGAAGGATAGGTAACAGGTTAGGTAGTTTTGTAAAATATGAGGAGTCGGTGGATAGATCTGACTTTAGTATCTACCCTAAGATTTGTGTTATGAGACAAGGGATCCATACTCTTCCTAAAACTATTGAGCTACACACAGGAGAAGGTATTTGGCGTCAGAAGTTAGAAGTGGTGGAAAACCCTTTTGAATGTTTGAGTTGTGTTGGAAAGTCTGTCTCCAACAATGGTTGCATTTTAAAAGAAGAAGGAAAAGATCTTGTTCAAAATTCCTTGTCGGAGGAAATTATTAAGCTTTCAGAGGTTAGGGTTTTGGAAAGTGATGACTCTCTGCAAGGGATGTGGGGGGATGTATGGAGCTGTTATGTTTCAAAAGCTGCCGAAAGCCAGAGTTTTTTGAAAGTTGAAGTAGATGCCATTTTTTCGGGAGCCAATATTGAGATTTCATTGGGCTCTTATGATAACTCCCTATCGGAGGGTAGCTCTACAAGGCCAAAAATGGGACCTGCGAAAGGTTCTACTATGGATGTGGCTCTAGGGATGGAGGTAGGTTTGGAGGAAATCAGAAGCGAAAATGGTTTTATGCCAAGGCCTGAGGCAACATTACTTGACAATGGTTCACCCGTTTTAGGGCATGTGGATTTTAAGATTTGTGGTTCGGCCAATGCAACTATGGGAACCAACAGTTTTTCAGAGTCTAGGCAGGAGGAGGAATTTCCTTTGGAAGTACGGAAGGAACAGTATATTGGGTTGCACCTAGTAGAGGATTTAGTCTTGGCAAATCATATCCAGGCGGACTTTGAAGTCTTAGCTGGTGATGATTCATTGTTGAAGGATCAGTGCAATGAGGTGGATGATAAAGATTTCAAGGATATCCCAATCTCTCCTATAAGAAATCTAGAGAAAGCTTTTGAAGGAGTCTGTGACAGTGGTGGAAATCTGGAGGATTCATCGTCGGCATCTGATTTAGAGGAGGAAGGAGGTGATGGGGATTTGCTGGGTCTGCAGGACACAATTGACATAGTAGAGAAAAGAACCATTGTACAAACTGTAGCACATAATAATAAGGTGAAAGTTGGGGAAAAGAGGAGAGGTCCTAAAACCAACAAAATGCGTCTGGAATTGGCAGGTAATGCTGCGGGTCAAAGCAAATTAAGGTCAGGGAAAGGCTATGCCTTCCCCCGACAGCCATGAAAATTTTATCTTGGAATGTCAGGGGCTGCAACGCCCCTGACAAGATCCGTTTGATCAAAAGGAGTCTTGATCAAATGAGGCCGGCCTTGCTGTTGTTACAAGAAACAAAGGTTAAAAATTCAAATGTTGCTCTTTTTTCAAGATGGTTTGCTCGTTGGAATTGCACCCTTGTTGGGGCTGAAGGTGCGTCGGGTGGCCTGGGCGTTCTATGGAATGTTGGCGTAGTTGATGTTCAGGTTGTGAGCCAGGATTTAAATTGGCAATGGCTCAAGGTGGAATCCAGGCAATTAAGAAACTCCTTTTTTATTCTTAATATTTATGGTCCTAATAGTGCTGCTCTGAAGAAGGTTTTATGGCAGGACCTTTCTTTGCTTTTATCGGCAAATAGTGGCAGCAGGTTCATCTTGGGTGGTGACTTTAATGCAATGCTGCACCCGTCTGATAAACTAGGGGGTGTGTGCTGGGCGGGACAGAGTCAACAGGATTTTAGTGATTTTGTTTTAAACAATGGGTTGGTTGAAGTCCAGTTTAAGCGTGGTGTTTATACTTGGACAAACAGAAGGAAAGGCTTCCAAACATTGCAGAAAAATTGGATAGGTTTTTTCTATATGGGGATTGGGCTTCTTTAAACTGGGCAAATGTGGCGGAAGTTCTTCCTTTCTCAGGCTCGGATCATTACCCGATTTGCCTTAGATTTCAGGAGGATTCAACCCCGGATAGATGCCCGTTCAAATTTGAATCTATGTGGTTCAGGGATGCTAATTTCAAAGATTTGGTTAAGGAATGGTGGGTGAATGCTCCAAGGTGGTCCGGTTGCAAAGCTTTTATATTTTTCAAAAAACTGCAGTATGTCAAAGAGTGTATAAAAGTTTGGAATCGTGTGTCTTTTAAAAACATTTTTAATGAGAAGTTGTTGTTTGAGGAAAAGCTTAGGGACTCACATGCTAAAGGTGTTTAAGAAGGAGAAATGAGGGTATTGATTTCGAATTCCTGGAGAAGAAAGTTGGAACGTTACAACATTCTCAAGTCCCGGCGCCGTAGTTAGGTTCAAGGCCGTAAATCTAGGGAAACTTGGCTCTGGAAGATGGAGATAGAACCCTAAATTTCCAACAATTTAATAAGGTGCATGCAGACTGCCCAATAAGGTTTGGCCACAAAGAAGAATGGTCTAGGGGAAACTCTTTACCAGATGAAGGGATCAAATTAACCGTGCAGTGTTTTTCTAGGGTTCTAACTCAAATGTTTTTGACTCTGGTTCAGTGTCTAATCTGTTGGATTTTATTCCCTGCTGTATCTCTGATTCACAAAATGAGATGTTGATGGCGGAGGTCTCTTTAAAGGAAGTGAAAAAGGCATTGTTTGTCCTAGGGGGGACAAGGCCCCTAGACCAGATGGGTTCCCAGCTAGTTTCTTTCAAAGATTCTAGGAGCTTTTAGGTAATGATATTAGGGAGGTGGTTGAAGAATCCAGGAAAAATGGAGTAGTCCTTAAGGAGTTAAATAACACTTTCATTGCTTTAGTCCCAAAAAAAATGAGGTTAACACCTTCAAGGACTTCCGCCCTATATCTTTATGCAATACGATGTATAAAGTTATTGCAAAGGTAATTGCTAATAGGTTAAAGTTGGTGCTTAAATCTGTAATTTCTGTTGAACAGAGTGGCTTCTCTCCGAACTGGTAAATCTTTGAAGGGATTATTGTAGCTCATGAAGCAATACATACAATTCGCAAGGCAAAAATAGAGAAGATGCTGGTCAAGTTGGATATAATGAGAGCCTATGATGAGGTTGATAGGGGTTTTTTGCTGAAAGTTCTAGAAAAATTTGGTTTTGGGGTGACGTGGCGAGAGTGGGTGAAAAGCTGTATTAGTACACCGTGGTTTTTGGTGTTGGTAAATGGTAGCCCACAGGGATTCTTTGGATCTAGTAAGGGACTAAGGCAAGGTGATCCAATGTCGCCTTTTCTTTTCATCATTCTGGCAGAGGTTTTGAGCAGATTGATCTCTCAAAAGTGGTGTGAGGGTCTTTGGAAAGGAATTAAAGTGGTAGAAGGGGTCGAAGCTATCTCACATTTGCAGTTTGCTGATGACACTTTCTTATTGGGGGATGCCACTTTGAGAGAAGCCAGGGTGATGAAGAAATCACTCGATGAGTATGGTTTGGCTTCGGGTCAGTGCATTAACTGGAAAAAATCTGAAATTTTCTTTTTTAACACCCCTCTCCAACGCCAAATTGACATCAGTTGTGTTCTTGCTATGAAGATTGGTTTGTTGCCAAGTAAATATTTAGGTATTCCTTTGTTTGGAGGGGGGAATAAATCTTTTTTTTGGAAGGACCTTGTGGACTCTTGTTTGAAGCGGATGGAAGGCTGGAAGAGTAAGTGGCTTACATCTGCTGGGAGAATTCTTTTGTTAAAATCGGTGATCTCTGCCATTCCAATTTATTCCATGATGTGCCTGAAAATCCCAAAGAAGATTCTGAATTCTATTGAGCAGCATATGAGAAATTTTTTTTGGAATGGGGCTAATGAAGATGATAAAATCCCACTGTTGGCCTGGGATAAGATTTGCAGGGCCAAGGTTAATGGTGGTGCTGGTCTGAGGAACTGGCAGTTACTTAATGAGGCTCTTGGGGCGAAGCTTGTTTGGAACCTTTATGCAAATCCTAATCTTTTATGGGTTAAAATTCTAAAGGCTAAATATCTAGATTCTAATGAGAATCATATAATATTCACAATTCAAAATCCTCCTATAGGCTCGGCGATCTAGAATTTTATTATGTCTTGTAGACCTGTGATTCTAAATCATCTTACGTGGCAGATTGGTAATGGTGAAAAAGCTAATTTCTGGGAGGATTCATGGGAAGGTTTACCAAATATTGGTGAAGGGCCGGATCTTGTTGCTCTTAGACAACACTTTTCCCAAAAATGGGGTTTGAAGGTTAAAGACTATTTGACTTTAAAGCAGGGACCGTTGGGTAATGAATGGGTGTGGAAGGATGTAGAGGGGGATGGTCTTTTTGAGGAGCAAACCCAAACTATGCAAAGGCTGTTTCAAGAAAGGAAGGTCTTCATCTTAGGGGGTGATGATAAATTGATTTGGTGTGGCTCCTCATCTGGTTCTTACTCGGTTAAAATTGGCTACCAACTCCTGGATGCTGTGGAGCGGGAGGTTTTCTGGGCAAAAGATTTATGTTGGAATAATCATGTTCTTCCAAAAGCAGGAACATTTGCTTGGTTAGCGGTTAAGGGCAGAATTTTGACTGGTGAAAGGAGGAAACGTTTAGGTTTTGTAGGTCCTTCTAAGTGTGTTTTATGTGATAAGGCTGAGGAGACAGTTGATCACTTGCTAGTTCAGTGTGAAATGGCTTCAAAGTGCTGGGAGCATGTGCGTCATAAGCTGGGTTGGTAGGGTCCTATGCAAAGGATAGTGCATGAAGTTTTTGAAAGTTGGCCGAGAAAGTTACATTGTTCCTGTTTGTCTAGTATTTGGGAGGTGACGCCCTCCTTGGTGATATGGGAATTATGGAAAGAAAGAAATAGGCAAATTTTTGTTGAGAAAAAAGAAGCTTTACAAAGAGTGTTATGGCGAATTGATCATGGTATTGAAGAAGTTATGAGTAGTGCAGTATCTGATCCTCTATTTCACCACCTACCTTTCTCTATGATGGACACTCGAATACAAAGGGCTTGGCCTGGCATTCGAATCAAGTCTTGGCCAGGCTCGGTTAAAGTTAAGTCTGAGGAAGTGTCTAATGTTAAGGTGAGGTGGGATAAGCCGTTGGAAGGGTGGGTTAAAGCAAATTTTGATGGAGTGCCAGTGGTAATCCCTCGGGCCCATCCGCAGGATTCTTTAGGACCATCTCTTGGGAAACACACAGCAACGCGGCAAGATTGAAGATGGGACGAATAATGTAGCGGAAGTTAAAGCTGCTCTCATGGCGGTCAAATTGGCAAAGCAGTTCGGTATCAAAAAATTACATTTGGAAGGTGATTCTTTAATTATAATCCATGCAATTAAATCAGGAGATTTAAAAGCCTGGCATCTCCAAAATTTTGTTAAATCGATTGTTCAAGGCCTAGAAACTTTTGATGATTTTTTGGTTACTCATGTAAAAAGAGCTGGGAATAAGGAGGCGGATATTCTCTCAAAATGGGCAGTATCTTTTGAGGAAGTTGGCAACTTGTCTATCAAAGATTTTAGAAATATTCATTCTTTCTGGAGCTCTAGGGTGGCGGATTTTATGGTCTATGCTCCTTTTGGTGGTGGTCTCTTTTCGGTCCATTGAGATTCTTTGCTTAGTTTTGCGCAACTTTGAAAATCAGAGGGTGGCAGATTTTGTTTTGGGAAGTGGCGGATTTTGTGGGCGGTTTTAATGGACTCTTTGGGAAAGTGATTGGAAAGTTGGTTTCTTATTTGCTCCATCCAGCGGAAGCCCGTAAATCAGCGCGAGAGGTAATTAAGGCACGTAAAACCCAACTGGCGCGACCTGGTGGTCGTACTTTGGATCTTTCATGGCGCAGTATTGCAGTAATGTTCATTTTCATCCGTTGCTAGCGATTTGTACTCAAATTCCTTTCGAGTGTTTCTCTTGTAGCCGTATGAAGTACTGTGTGGCTGGAAGCCTGGCGTAATATTAAATGGAGTACTCGAAAAGATTTCTCGCCTTCATTATTTCCCAAAAGAGTCTTCTCAAGCGAGTGGCATGTAAGATGGAGTATAGTGGATTTCTTAACCAAACCTAGAAAGCGTGGGGTTTTTGGTCCCCACAATGAAACCAATGGAAACAAAGGTACTCAAAATCTTAACCCAGACCACAGGTAGGTAGTGGAAGCGGTGGTAGCGGTTTTAGGCCCACATTTCATGGAAGCTTCGCATAGGGGGTGGTTAAACACTGATATTGCTTCAATGATCTTTGCGTGGGCAATGGAACTGGGCGAAGATGGCAAAGAAACTAAATGGGTGTTGCTCAAACTCTTTGACGGTGCTTTACTAGGAAAACTAGAGTCTTTCTTGGAGTGGGCGGTCCCGGGGGTCGTCTTTGATGTTTCCGAAGGCATCGAAGATATGGACGAGGCAACAGAAGAAGGCCTGACACCTTTTATCAGGTGGAGACGGCGAACGGACAAAGAAGTTTACAAACAAGCAGTGTCGGCAGCTTGGGAAAAATTAAAACTTGAACTTCACCACCCGAGGGTGAATTTACACTAGGTGAATGTCAGGGTGCCATGCCAGGTGAACGTAAGGGTGCCAAGCCAGTTTCCTCGTAAGAAGCAGGGTATGCGTAGGAGTCGTCGGCATGGAGGGATTGTTTTTGGGAGCAGGGCTTAAGGAGGAAGCGGTGATGGATTTTTTGGGGCTAGGTTTCAATTATGATCCAAATTTCAGGGATGATTGATGGGCAGTTTGGGTGCAGCTTGGTGTGAACGGAGGGTGACGAACTGTGCACAGATAGCTTTTGTGGCGAAGGCGGTGCGATTGAAGGTTTTTTGGGGCTATGGCATGGCTATTTTTTTGGTGGTTTGATGGCTGCGGGCTGGCGGACAGACAAAATGAAGGGAGATGCCATGGAGAAGCGGTCAACATTGTTTAGGGTTTTTTGCTGGTTTGATTTTTGAGTTAATAATTCTCATTATTGTATATGCTCAGGGAAGCTTTTTGTTATATCTGGCTTGATGTAAAGCCCGAGGGGCTTCTATAATGTTATCTTGTAAATTCCGTTTTTATTTAATAAAATTTAAACCTTTAACATCGTGGCCAAAAATTATTTAATTAAATAAATGATGTTTAATTAAATACCGATGACATGGCACCTAGGGCAAAAGCGTGCGCTAAGATGCTGCCTAAATGGATGTAATGCTTCAGACATGTGGCTGCAAGAGGACACCCCTTTTAAATGCTATTAGCGGAGAGAGAGCTCAGCCAGGTTTTTTAATATGATGCTTATCAAGCTAATATGTTAAGGGAAGAATGAGGACTATGTAACTAGATGGTGATCAATCACTCTCAACATTTCCTACAATATCCTCACCTAAGCCACTAACATTAGAATTAAGTTGATTAAATTGGATATAGTTCAAATTGAACAAATTGAATTTCTTGGTGGTTAGTTAATTCTTGATAACTTGGTCTTAGAGGGGGAGATTGTGGAATGGGACCAACAAAATTCTCTAGTGGTTAATGGGACTCTTACCCCTTAATTATTTCTTTAAATATTTATCAAATAGGGTTGTCTTCTAGCCATATTTTTCTATTCTCTCTTAGTTAATAAACTTGGATATCTCCCATGACACGTCTACTTCCACCAAATGATATAGTGAGTTTCCCTCCCACACAATTCTCATTCCTTGAACTCCCACTTTGATCATGATAACATGTTTCTCGTCTAAAACACTGCTAAAAATATGTCTAACACCTTAGAACATGTTCTTGATCTCTTATGTTTATAGTTTTTGTTTCCCAATAATTCATACAAAACATATAAAATTTCGTGACCAAAGAGGCACGTCTTTTGGAGCGGATTCACAAGGAATCCAACTCAAGCACAGTGAAATTTCCTAGTATATAGGCATTCCCTTTAGTCTGGGTATCACTCATTCCAATATGTGGAAATGGTTTCTCAATAAGATCAAGACCAAGCTCATCTCTTGGAGAAATAAATTCCTCTCTATAGTTGGTTGCATTCAAGTAGCCAACACATTTCTTTTTCTTAGTCATTCCCATGCTTCTTAATGGTGGTTACATTCAAAGTCTTGCTACAAGAAACTATCTCAACTCATTAGAAGTTTCCTATGGTCCAATTGAAGAAACATTAGATATGCCTATTTTATCATAAACACATTGTATTTGACCTTGGGTCTCATTGATCATAGCAAAAAAGACGCATGCCTCATTTCTAGTTGGATCCTTTGAGCCCTTCATGATTCTATGTTCCGTGGAAAATTTTAGTTCATCATTACATAATTGTAACCACTACTGTTGGATGATAGCTTTTAGTTTGATGGAAAAAAAAGGCTCTCTTGATATTGTACTTCATAATTCACACTTTTGCTTAGTACAATAACATATGAAAATATTGATAGTTAATTTCCCAATAGCTAAATATGGTTCAATCAATCCTTGATATATGGTATGAGATTCCCAACATCTTCTCTCTTATGGAATCTACTTATCAGATATATATATTGATATATATGGAATCTATTAAAAAAATGGATCTTGACATTTAAAGATCTATGAGATCTCCCTAATCTAGGATAGAATTCATGTTGAGACAACTCTAGTTAGACTTCCTAGCTACCTCTTCTATCAAAAATTTCATCTCTGACATTACTACCTTGATCATGCTATCCCTTATAGTCAAGATGCTCACATTATGACACTACAACTTTCTCAATGATTGATAATTACATAGTAGCAAAAAATTGTCTACCTTTCCTCTCAAAACTATTTACGAAACCTTGGTTCCTTTCCTTTGTTATGATTAGAAGCTCCATTTGAAACACAACTACTCTTTCTCTAACTTCAAATAACAAAAGCTTAATGCCTTTCTATGTCAATTCATAATCGATACCCAAGCCCAACTCATTGCCTAGAGGTTATACACTCCAAACTACCTATCAATAATTTTTCCTTTACTTCCTCCAAGCTCAACCATTCTTTACCTTTTTCGCAAAATGTGAGAATCCTTCAAACATGGGTTTTGGCTTTGTGCTTTAACTCATGTCATACCCATCCTTTTATCTTCTCTTACCTCCATGTCACCTTTGGTTATGAGATATCTTGGAAAATTTATTTTCTCAACCCTTTTTTCTCATAATATTATTTCTAAAACTTGTCGATAAATTACAATCAAGCACATTTGAAGACTTGGGATGGTTGGTAGTATTTTTTGATCTTATATATTTGGAGGAGGTTAGCATTCAATCACTTTACTACAATATCATTTTAGATGGTAAATCATTCTCACCTTTTGTAAGATTCCCTCCAAATACACTCTAAGAGTTCCAAATGAGTCTCCAATATTCAAGACCAACCAATCCAATTGAATACGAATCTATAATGGATGGCCAAAAATCTTGAAGAGATTATTTATTAGAATCCTGCCAAACATAGGTACCATTCTCCATAATAAAGGTGGGCTCTATGAAGCCAACTATAAGTATATGTTGCACAGATGGTTGTCATTGCACCAATAGATTGACCTGCTAATGCTTGATACAACCACCCAAGTTAATGAATCCATAAGAGGTAGTTAAGCCATGTCACAAACCCAAGCATCACCCTGGCCAAATCACGGTTGAGACCCTGGCGCAGCAATATTCCGCAAATAATCCGGGTCCCCAATGCAAGGTTCAAAGTCCCGACCCGTGCCCGATACCAATTGGTTTCGCATAGATGGTTGCCATTGGCACCAAAAAGATCACTTCGTTAATGCCGAACCAACAGAGTTAATGGAATCCAAAGAGAGGTAAAGGCTGGCTTCAGCCACAAACCTAGCACGGAGCCGGTAATACTGGCGAGTGAATCAGAGATGAATTAATGTAAACGAAGTGAAACCAAATGTATTTATAGGTGATAGACAGTAAATAGTCCTACTTATTTTCTTAGAGTTTATAGCAAAATACTCATCAAGACTTTTGGTTTTATTTTCAAACATTTCATAGATTCATATGTATAATCTTTTAGTTTCCTTCATTATTTCTGGTGATCTAAAGTACCTCTTGATACTACCCCATAGACTTTCTCAACAAACTATTCAACAAATATTATTACAATATTTACTAAAATAATTATAAATCTAGGCCCTGGTTATTTTGACATCGCAAACTTTAATGCTGATATTTTAAAATTTTTGCTGGTTTTATAATTTTGGAAATATTTTATTTTGGGCACCTAATGTTAATCAGTCACAATCCATGCAATGGACAATAAGCTAAGTAAAAAAAAAATAGCATTAGATTCTTTTACCAAATTCAATTCCTATTACTAATTTTCCAATCATAATATTAAAGATGAAGAGATGTTGTAATGGTCAAAATTGCATAGCCATGCCATCTTCCCTTTGTTTTGGATTTGTTTTTGTTTTTGTGTCTTAAATGTGATAATGGTGTACACATGGAATATTCTTAGATGTATTTGGCTCATAACATTTTCATAAGGTGGACCCTATCTCATTATCATTTTCAAGTTACAGGTAGTATTTTCATAATGTTTCAAATTATGTGATGTTTTATCAAGATTCAATTGTATAGTTTTTAAGTTAATCTTCATTGACCCATATTTCATTAGTAGTGGTTCACAAGAATCCATCTCTCATGAGCATGAATGGTCAACTTAACACTTGTTGTATTGAGGTGGTGCTACTTCTCAGGAGGTCATTCATCCTAGTGTTACTCTAACTTTGGTGCACTTAGACATAGAATTTCCCTCAAGATCAAGTCCACTTAGCTTGCTAGTACCTCATTTACAAAACCTTCAACACGTGTTGTAGGTTATGAATCCATTTTCAAGCAGTTTGTTTTTTCTAGTGTATTAAATTATGCGACTTTTTATTAGGATTCAACTACATAGTTTTGAGTTAAACATTTATCAACCCACTTTGCATGAGTATTAGTTCACACGAATCTATCTCTTATGAGCATGAATGGTCCACTTAGCACGCATTACATCTTGATGATGCTAACAAGAGCTGAAACATTGAGAATTCTTGGGATGCCACCCATCACAGTACTACTCTGACTCAAGTGTGCTTAACTGTGGAGATTCTCCAAGATCAAGCCCTCTTAACTTGCTACTCCATTATCAATTATTTCTAGAGATTCAACCTTGATTACGAGATTCCGAATTTGTCCTCTTCTATCAAATCTATAGATGCGAACTTGAATCATGTCACTTATGTTAGGATTAAGGTGTCAGTAAGCTTGCAAATCCTATAGGGAGATTTTGTTTCTGTATGTTCAGGTAATTAGTTTCCACCAGCCCCAGGAGGTGAATGACATTCGGTTGTGGTGTTACACAGCAGGTCATGTTCTTGGTGCAGCAATGTTTATGGTTGATATTGCGGGGGTGCACAGTGTACACGGTGTTGTGTCTCAGGGTCGGAGGGTACTCATTCCTGCATTTGCTTTGTGTCGTGCTCAAGAAGCTTCTATTCATTTTTGATGAAAATTGGGCAGCACATCCGGAGCTCTATATTATTCGGGTTTAGCTCTATAATATTCGGGTTTATTATGCCTCTTCTCTGGCGAAAAAGTGCATTGCTGTTTATCAAACATACATCAATGCACTGAATAATAGAATTCGCATTCAATTTGAAGATTAAAATCTATTTGATTTTAAACACATCTTACCTTTG
>VDFB02114728.1:0-20383 GCA_007258455.2 Sequoia sempervirens | reverse complement strand
AATCAAAGCAACAATACGTTGCCCTTTGATCATTCCCCGAACTTTAAAGGACTCATTCTTTTGGAAGCTCGAAAGCTGAGCCAATGTACCACCACTTTCTTTTTCACCTTCAGACTCTTCTGGAGTATTTTCTTCATCGCTGTCCTCAAAGTCAGCTTGCTGATCAGAAAAATCAGAATTGCTTTCATCAGCTGTGTAGAACTCAATTTGATGAATTTTAGCTCCCTTTGGGCACACATGATCTTGTGACCATTTTTCCCAACAACGGAAACATAAACCTTTCCTACGGAGTTCATTGATAGTTTCTGGATCCAATCTTGAGCCAGGGGGTTTTTGAGGTTTAAACTCCTTATGGTGAGGCTTCTGATGATACTTTTTCCCTCTATCTCCTTTGTGAAAAGCTGGTTTGGAATGGAACTTAGCTTTGGGAGCAGCCCACTCCATGTTTCTAGCTTTTTTCATTGCTTCCTGTAGGGACGGTGGATCAAAAGCTTTGATCCAACCCTTGATTGGCTCCATCAATCCTTCAGTGAATAGGATTACTAACCTTCTCTCTGTGATTCCAGTGACCATAACTGAAAGTCTTTGGAACTCAGCTATGTAGGCATCCACAGTGCCATATTGTCTCAACTGTGCCAACTCCCTAAAGTGCACTTCTGGGTCCTTCTTCTCGAACCTTTCAATGAATCTATTGGAGAATTCATCGTATCTAGTGATAGACCCATGACCTAAGGTGACTAGGCCATGGTACCACCATTCATACGCCACCCCATCTGGGTGTAGCGTAGCGAATCTAATCGCTTCTTCTTCAGCCATTGGCCTAAGTGCCAAGTAGTTGTCTAGTTTTTGTAACCAGGCTCGAGCAGAATTATTATCGCTTCCATCAAAATGGGCAAGCGTAACCTTGTTGAGAGCTTGATTCCAATCTCCTTGTGCTGGGGTTCTTCTTTGATCATAGTTCCTACCTTGGCCTCTATCCTTCCTCCGATACTCCATGTAATCATTGAAGGACATCTCAAGTTTTACTTCATCAGAAAGAGTGTCATACTCTGTTCGGCCTATCCTCACCCTCTCCAAGGGTGAAATATTTTCTTCAGGATCAGGCTGTGGGATTGCTGGTGTCAGAAACGTGAGTTTGAATGGTCTAGCAGAAATGTAAGTGTTGCTCACTGCAGGTTGGGCAACATGACCAATGTGTGGATTGGAAGCACTGTGTTCCCCGGTATGCCCTGTGTTGGGTTGTGGAATATTGGGACCCAATCTCCCCAACAGGAGAGAAAACATATCCATCATGGCATCCATCTTCTTATCGAGTCCTTGCCCCAAATTGGCTGAATTGTCTATACCCTTCCCATTGTCACCTCTGTTGCCAGAACTTCTTTCGTTATCCCCCATTTCTGTTTCTTGCGAAGGCTCCCAATTAGCCCTCAAAACCTCGGAAGCTGTGTGACCTTCTGGGGCTTGATGCAACTGAGTCTGAACTGTACCTCTCTTGTATACTCTTGCCAAATATCTCTGTTCTCTGTCACTCATAGAAGGCTGATTTCACAGGATGGCAGGAAGATGGCTCTGATACCACTGAAATATTCCGAGCCAATTTTTTTGATTTTTACAATTAACAAATTACGACAGTGCACCCGTTAAGGTTAGATGAGAAAACCAAAACGTATAAGAAACAACTCTAACCAGAATGGCACCGCTGAGGATGAGCATTGGTCAGAGGGTCTTCTACTCTACTTGCAGGAAGGAACTCAACGTCAAGTATGTGCTACCCAATCCAATGCGGAGTGAGGGGCGACCATATGACGGAGTGATTACAAGATCTACTGCTTGAAAGAAAATGCTGAATACAAAATCTACTACTTGAAGGAAATTGCCGAAAACTGGAAACCCTCAACACCCAGAATGTGCTTTCTAGCCCGGAGTGGGATAGTAGCGACCATAGGGCGGAGATCTATCTATTACAACTTCAAATGATAATTGAACAATACCAATTCAAGCAACAAGCTGGGTAATGACTGCCAGTACTACTGGTCAGTTTACAATATAAGATCATATGCCTGTCAAGATGTTAGAACCGTATATATATGATTCATGCAATACATTACAATCTCTTCTTGACCGAGCTCAATAAGCCATAAGAATCATTACAACTTTTACAAAAGACGATCTGTTTTTCTGCTTCTACAAATCTGTATATTGCTGGTTAAAAACAGCAGCCTTGTGAATAGATATAAATGCTTGTAGCTCCCTCACAACTCACTCAAATGGCCCAAACCAAGATGCAATAGACTAATATGAAGAATGCGCCCAATCTAGAACCTTAACCCCGACCCCAAACTCAAGGAAATCACAATGCACAAATCCCAAGGAATCTAAATGGTACGGCCTTAAGGAAAAAGGCGATTTTCTTTTTAAAATTGATGCAAGCACTATAAAATATGAGAACTGGAGAATATGATGGCTTCCGACAAACAAAAAGAATGAGCTAATACCCAGAAAGACTATTTTTGTATTTTCCAATATATGAATGAAACATGCAATCTGCTGTGTATAAAAATGCAATAAGCTGAAACACTAAAATACTCAAACAGATTTCCCAATGCAAAACTGAACACAAATGAAATAGCTAAGATGCACTCACAAGTAGATTACTAATCATCACTAGTCGTTGTCTTTCAAACGAGAAGAGATGCCCAAACTAGGAGGTCTTCATCCCTCGAACAATCCAGAATCAATCCGGCAGCATAACAGTGTAATTTCCAAGATGACCCAAATGATGCACAAGACTCCCTTTTTATAATTTCTGCTTGACTTCACGAAACCCTAGAAACAGCTTTTAGGTCAAAACTTTCATCTTCTCAAGAAGGCGTACCTTCTCTTCAAAGCATTAATAAATGATATTTTAATTAAAAGTCCATCTTGAAAAGTGCGCCCCACATCATCTTGCTTGACTTGGGCAATAATTAAAATAAACATTTAATGAGGGCGCCACCCTCAATGGCCCCTTTTTAAAACATCTTTAAGTCATTACTTCTAAGCCCAAGGTCAACATTAAAATATAATATTTAAATGTGCCTTTAATGAAATAACTTAACTTATCCCTCCGGAGGTGCACTGAAGCCAAAACTGATCCAAACATCTGACCATAGAAACAGGAAGTCAACTGAGCTGAACATCATCTGCCAAACTGCCAAAAATAGAATTTACTAAAAATAGTAAATGCCAAAAAGTACCCAGAATGCCGGAATGATCATACCACTGCGAAGCCCTCTGAAAACCCAGAAGGAATCCGCCATTAAAACTGACATCTCCGAACACTGACCTCCTCAAAATTAGGAAACCCTAATTTTAACTTCCGACTAGCCTCCGGGTTCCCAACGAAAGGCCAACGGTCACTGAAACTGTCAAGCTTAGAAAGGGGACATTACAGTCCGCCCTCCCCAAGATTGCTTGTCCTCAAGCAATTGCAAACTAGGGTGCCGCATTATCTCATCACTTTCCCAAGTTGCATCCTCCATCGGCAGGTTCTTCCACTTTACCAAACATTCTCTGATAGTTCTATTCCTCAAGGAACGTTCTCTGAAGTCAAGTATCGACTCGGGAACCAGAACCAACTGTCCTTCTTCGTCCAATGGTGGCAACTGTGAAGAAGCAACCACATTGTGTCCAAGAGCCTTCTTGAGGCGAGACACGTGGAAGACGTTATGCACTCTGCTATCTGAAGGTAGCTCCAACTCATAAGCAACAGCCCCAACCTTTCTGATGACCCTAAATGGCCCATAGAAGCGAGGTTTGAGCTTCTCAGCTCCACTCTTCTTGAGAGTTGACTGTCTGTAAGGTTGTAAACGGAGATAGACCATATCCCCAACCTCAAAAGAACGCTCAATACGCTTCTGATCAGCATACAACTTCTGCTGATTTTGTGCAATCTGCAAATTCTCCTTCAAGGACTTCATTATGTCCTGACTATACTGCAACAAATCCTTGGCTAAAGGTGCTTTGCTGTCACCAAACACCAAATCTGCAAAGCTGGGTGCTTCATACCCATAAAGTGCCAAGAAAGGAGACATTTTGATTGACATATGGAAGGTAGAGTTGTAACAGTACTCGCCTATATGCAGCCACTTAACCCAAGCTTTCTGCTATTCTGACACATAGTTTCTCAAGTAGCCTTCTAGCCACTTGTTCACCACTTCTGTTTGCCCGTCAGTTTGGGGGTGATAACTCGTGCTTGGGGTGAGCACAGTACCACTCATTCTAAAAATTTCCTGCCAAAAGGTACTTAGGAACTTACTGTCCCTATCACTTACAATATTCTTAGGCAAACCATGAAGTCTAAACACTTCTCGAAAAAACAAATCTGCAACTTGGGCTGCAGAAAAAGTGCTGGTAATGGCAAAGAAATGAGCAAACTTGGTGAGTCTGTCAACTACCACATAAATGCAATCCTTCCCTTGGGCCTTGGGCAACCCAGTGATGAAATCCATTGAAATGCTTTCCCATTTTTGATTGGGAATTGGAAGTGGTTGCAGCAAACCGGCTGGTAAGGTGTGCTCATTTTTATTTGCTTGGCAAACAGGACATTCTTGAATGTAACGTTGAACCTCCTTCTTCAAACCTTTCCAAGAAAACCTTTCTCGGATCTGCCTATATGTCTTGAAAAACCCTTGGTGACCAGCAACTGGAATGTCATGAAAATTCAAGAGAATCTTCTTCTTGAGCTTAGAATCGGCTACCAGAAAGATTCTACCCTTATACTGAATCAAACCCTCAACCACTTGGTACTTTTCATCATGGAAAGTACCTTCCAGAATGTTGGTTGCAAACTGATTTTTTGCATAATCAGCAAGCAACATGTCTCTCCAATCTGCAGTAAGCTCACACAATGAGCTAAGATGAGGCCTTCTGGATAGAGCATCGGCCACTACATTATTTTTTCCTTTGACGTATTCAATGTCAAAGTCGTAAGCTTGAAGCTTACTTACCCATTTCTGTTGCCTCTCATTTAAATCCTTCTGGTGCATAAAATGCTTGAGGCTATTGTGGTCTGTTTTAACCACGAACTTATTCCCCACCAAGTACTGTCGGAACTTGGCTAATGCATGCATAATGGCAAGCATTTCTTTGTCATAAATTGAATATGACCTTTCCACACCCCTTAATTTCCGGCTTTCAAACACAATAGGGTGTTTGTCTTGCATCAGGACAGCACCAACTCCTTCACCCGATGCATCACACTGCAGCTCGAATGGCTTAGAGAAATCAGGGATAGCCAAAACTGGGCACGAGCTCATGATCTTCTTAAATTTTTCAAACACAACTTGAGCCTTTTCTGACCAAACAAAGGCTCCCTTTTTGGTGAGATCAGTAAGGGGGGCCGCATTCTGAGAATACCCCTTAACAAACCTCCGATAGAAACCACAAAGGCCCAAAAAACCTTTCAACTGAGTCAAACTTTCAGGTGGTGGCCAATCAACCACGGCTTTGATCTTCTCCGGATCCACCTTTACTCCCTCAGCACTGATTATGTGGCCAAGGTATAAT
This sequence comes from Sequoia sempervirens, assembly GCA_007258455.2. NCBI lineage: Eukaryota > Viridiplantae > Streptophyta > Pinopsida > Cupressales > Cupressaceae > Sequoia > Sequoia sempervirens. The sequence continues at coordinate 14,836 of VDFB02114728.1, read as the reverse complement.
AACTCCACCATTCCAAATTCACATTTGGAAGCCTTTGCGAACAAACGCTCAGATTCCATGATACTAAGCACTTCCTCCAAGTGCTTGAGGTGATCTTCCCAAGTCTTGCTGTAGATCAGAATGTCGTCAAAAAATATCAGCACAAACCGCCTTAACTGATTCCGAAACACACGGTTCATGCAAGACTGAAAGGTGGCCGGTGCATTAGTCAAACCAAATGGCATGACTAAGAATTCGAAGTGGCCATAGTGACATCTGAAAGCTGTCTTTTCCACATTTGATCCCCTCATCCTTATCTGATGGTAACCTGATCTTAGATCAATCTTTGAGAAGAACTTAGCCCCATGTAGCTCATCAATGAGCTCATCTATTCTGGGAATGGGGTATCTATTCTTGATAGTGCTTTGGTTCAAAGCACGATAGTCCACGCACATGCGCATGGTACCATCCTTCTTTACAAGAACCACTGCAGAAGCAAAGGGGCTCTTGCTTGGGCGTATGAAACCCATCTCCAAAAGTTCTCGGATATTCTTCTCAATCTCATCCTTTTGCCTCTTCGGATACCGGTATGGAGTTGTGATCACCGGTTTAGCTCCTTCCTTGAGCTCTATTATGTGTTCTGAACCTCGATCAGGGGGAGGTCCAGGAGGTAAATCAGCAAACACTTTACTCTTTTTGGTGAGTAAAGATTGGATATCAGGAGGATGCTCTTCTTTAGTTTCAGCTGGACTTGCTGGAAGAATCATGCACTCAGCAGCCCATTCCACTTGATCATGACGTATCAACTTCGCCATCCTCTTGAATGATACAATCCGAGGACCACCATTTGACATACCTCTCAACCCCACCTTCTTCCCATCGGATTGAAACTTCAACTCCATAGTTTGCAGATTTAGAGAGATCTCTCCAAGAGATCGCAGCCATTGAATGCCAAGGACAGCATCCGTATCTCCAATACTGACCACATAGAAGTCATCCTTGACTTCGTAATTGCCCAATTGTATTGACATGTTCAGAATCCTCTTGGTGCATGAGATGTGAAACCCATCCGCAACCATAACTCTGAACCCTTCAAAGTCTTCTGTTTGAAATCCTTTCTTTGCCACCACAACTTCGTCTATGAAGTTATGTGTTGCACCAGTGTCAATCAAAGCAACAATACGTTGCCCTTTGATCATTCCCCGAACTTTAAAGGACTCATTCTTTTGGAAGCTCGAAAGCTGAGCCAATGTACCACCACTTTCTTTTTCACCTTCAGACTCTACTGGAGTATTTTCTTCATCGCTGTCCTCAAAGTCAGCTTGCTGATCAGAAAAATCAGAATTGCTTTCATCAGCTGTGTAGAACTCAATTTGATGAATTTTAGCCCCTTTGGGCACACATGATCTTGTGACCATTTTTCCCAACAACGGAAACATAAACCTTTCCTACGGAGTTCATTGATAGTCTCTGGATCCAATCTTGAGCCATGAGGTTTCTGTGGTTTAAACTCCTTATGATGAGGCTTCTGATGAAGCTTTTTCCCTCTATCTCCTTTGTGAAAAGCTGGTTTGGAATGGAACTTAGCTTTGGGAGCAGCCCACTCCATGTTTCTAGCTTTTTTCATTGCTTCTTGTAGGGACGGTGGATCAAAAGCTTTGATCCGACCCTTGATTGGCTCCATCAATCCTTCAGTGAATAGGATTACTAACCTTCTCTCTGTGATTCTAGTGACCATAACTGAAAGTCTTTGAAACTCAGCTATGTAGGCATCCACAGTGCCATATTGTCTCAACTGTGCCAACTCCCTAAAGTGCACTTCTGGGTCCTTCTTCTCGAACCTTTCAATGAATCTATTGGAGAATTCATCGTATCTAGTGATTGACCCATGACCTAAGGTGACTAGGCCATGGTACCACCATTCATGCGCCACCCCATCTAGGTGTAGCGTAGCGAATCTAATCGCTTCTTCTTCAGCCATTGGCCTAAGTGCCAAATAGTTGTCTAGTTTTTTTAACCAGGCTCGAGCAGAATTATTATCGCTTCCATCAAAATGGGCAAGCGTAACCTTGTTGAGAGCTTGATTCCAATCTCCTTGTGCTGGGGTTCTTCTTTGATCATAGTTTCTCCCTTGGCCTCTATCCTTCCTTCTATACTCCATGTAATCATTGAAGGACATGTCAATTTTTACTTCATTAGGAAGAGTGTCATACTCTGTTCGGCCTATCCTCACCCTCTCCAAGGATGAAACATTTTCTTCAGGATCAGGCTGTGGGATTGCTGGTGTCAGAAACGTGGGTTTGAATGGTCTAGCAGAAATGTAAGTGTTGCTCACTGCAGGTTGGGCAACATGACCATTGTGTGGATTGGAAGCACTGTGCTCCCCGGTATGCCCTGTATTGTGTTGTGGTATATTGGGACCCAATCTCCCCAACAGGAGAGAAAACATATCCATCATGGCATCCATCTTCTTATCGAGTCCTTGACCCAAATTGGCTGAATTGTCTATACCCTTTCCATTGTCACCTCTGTTGCCAGAACTTCTTTCATTATCCCCCATTTCTGTTTCTTGCGAAGGCTCCCAATTAGCCCTCAAAACCTCGGAAGCTGTGTGACCTTCTGGGGCTTGATGCAACTGTGTCTGAACTGTACCTCTCTTGTATACTCTTGCCAAATACCTCTGTTCTCTGTCACTCATAGAAGGTTGATTTCACAGGATGGCAGGATGATGGCTCTGATACCACTGAAATATTCCGAGCCAAATTTTTTCGTTTTTCAAGTTACAAGTTACAAGCAGTGCACCCGTTAAGGTTAGATAGATAAACCGAAACGTGCAAGAAAGCAACCCTAACCAGAATGGCACCGCTGAGGGTGAGCATTGGTCAGAGGGTCTTCTAATCTATTTGCAGAAAGGAACTCAACGTCAAGTATGTGCTACCCAATCCGATGCGGAGTGAGGGGCGACCATATGACGGAGTAAATACAAAAGCAATGCTTGAAAGAAACTACTGAAACTGGAAAACTCTCAACACCCAGAATGTGCTTTCTAACCCAGAATGGGATAGTAGCTACCATAGGCTAAGAGTATATCATATTCAATTATCAAAATCACTGAAAGAGAAAACATTAATAACTGACCGAAAGGCAATCTAAGACCGAATAGCATTCAATGCTGCGATACAATTTGGAAGAAGGCAACTTGCTATCGAATTTCAACCAGCAATTATGAAGTTTACAATAACATTTAATAAGTTCCTTTGCTGAGAAATGAAGCTGAGAATTGAAGTTAGAAATGAAGATATTAATTAAAGATCCAACCTCGTTTCGCTCTTGATCATCCACTATGCATTGTGCCACAAGATTTAAGATTCCTTCACACTTGTCCAAGGACAAATACAGATTTCTTCAATCTGGTCGACAGGCCTGTGTTTCTTCATAAACCAGCACTTAGAAATCCCTTGAAAAACTCGAATCACCTTCAAAACTCAATCAGATCACTCTAATATTGAATGCAAAGCTAAATAGGATGATGGCACATAGATTAGGAACAAGAAACAGTACCAAACACCAGCTTATTTTTAAAGACACGAATTCCAAGAAACAGTAGATGGTACGGCCCAGGTACAGGGGCGATTTCAATTATAAAATCTGACAGTGCTCAATAAAATCTGAACTCTTGCATAAATGGACGCCTAGCCTATAACAATGGATTTATGCAACACCCACAATGTATATTTTTGTCTTTTTGGAAATATGAATGAAACACTTGATCTGCTGTAGCTTAAATGCCAAAAATCAGAAAACATCTAACATGCAAGATCGAAAGCTAACAATACTAATGCAGATTACAATGCAATAATTTCAAGAACTCACACTAGACTAACAATCATCACTAGTCGTTGTCTTACAAACGAGAAGAGATGCCCAATGGTTAGGAGGTCTTCATCCCTCGAAGTGATCCAGATTCAATCCGGCAGCATAACGGTGTAATTTCCAAGATGATCCAAATGATGCACAAGACTCCCTTTTTATAATTTCTGCTTGACTTCACGAAACCCTAGAAACAGCTTTTAGGTCAAAACTTTCATCTTCTCAAGAAGGCGTACCTTCTCTTCAAAGCATTAATAAATGATATTTTAATTAAAAGTCCATCTTGAAAAGTGCGCCCCACATCATCTTGCTTGACTTAGGCAATAATTAAAATAATCATTTAATGAGGGCGCCACCCTCAATGGCCCCTTTTTAAAACATCTTTAAGTCATTACTTCTAAGCCCAAGGTCAACATTAAAATATAATATTTAAATGTGCCTTTAATGAAATAACTTAACTTATCCCTCCGGAGGTGCACTGAAGCCAAAACTGATCCACACATCTGACCATTGAAACAGGAAGTCAACCGAGCTGAACATCATCTGCCAAACTGCCAAAAATAGAATTTACTAAAAATAGTAAATTCCAAAAAGTACCCAGAATGCCGGAATGATCATACCACTGCGAAGCCCTCTGAAAACCCAGAAGGAATCCGCCATTAAAACTGACATCTCCGAACACTGACCTCCTCAAAATTAGGAAACCCTAATTTTAACTTCCGACTAGCCTCCGGGTTCCCAACGAAAGGCCAACGGTCACTGAAACTGTCAAGCTTAGAAAGGGGACATTACAGTCCGCCCTCCCCAAGATTGCTTGTCCTCAAGCAATTGCAAACTAGGGTGCTGCATTATCTCATCACTTTCCCAAGTTGCATCCTCCATCGGCAGGTTCTTCCACTTGACCAAACATTCTCTGATAGTTCTATTCCTCAAGGAACGTTCTCTGAAGTCGAGTATCGACTCGGGAACCAGAACCAACTGTCCTTCTTCGTCCAACGGTGGCAACTGTGAAGAAGCAACCACATTGTGTCCAAGTGCCTTCTTGAGGCGAGACACGTGGAAGACGTTATGCACTCTGCTATCTGAAGGTAGCTCCAACTCATAAGCAACAGCCCCAACCTTTCTGATGACCCTAAACGGCCCATAGAATCGAGGTTTGAGCTTCTCAGCTCCACTCTTCTTGAGAGTTGACTGTCTGTAAGGTTGTAAACGGAGATAGACCATATCCCCAACCTCAAAAGAACGCTCAATACGCTTCTGATCAGCATATAGCTTCTGCTGATTTTGTGCAGTCTGCAAATTATCCTTCAAGGATCTCATTATGTCCTGACTATGCTGCAACAAATCCTTGGCTAATGGTGCTTTGCTGTCACCAAACACCAAATCTGCAAAGCTGGGTGCTTCATATCCATAAAGTGCCAAGAAAGGAGACATTTTGATTGACATATGGAAGGTAGAGTTGTAGCAATACTCGCCTATATGCAGCCACTTAACCCAAGCTTTTTGTTGTTCTGACACATAGTTTCTCAAGTAGCCTTCCAGCCACTTGTTCACCACTTCGGTTTGCCCATCAGTTTGGGGGTGAGAACTCGTGCTTGGAGTGAGCACAGTACCACTCATTCTGAAAACTTCCTGCCAAAAAGTACTTAGGAACTTGCTGTCCCTATCACTTACAATATTCTTTGGCAAACCATGAAGCCTAAACACTTCTCGAAAAAACAAATCTGCAACTTGAGCTGCAGAAAAAGTGCTGGTAATGGCAAAGAAATGAGCAAACTTGGTTAATCTGTCAACTACCACGTAAATGCAATCCTTCCCTTGAGCCTTGGGCAACCCAGTGATGAAATCCATTGAAATGCTTTCCCATTTTTTTTTTTTTTTTGGAAGTGGTTGCAGCAAACCGGCTGGCAATGTGTGCTCATTTTTATTTGCTTGACAAACAGGACATTCCTGAATGTAACGTTGAACCTCCCTCTTCAAACCTTTCCAAGAAAACCTTTCTCGGATCTGCCTATAGGTCTTGAAAAACCCTTGGTGACCAGCAACTGGAATGTCATGAAAATTCAACAGAATCTTCTTCTTGAGCTTAGAATCAGCCACCAAAAAGATTCTTCCCTTATACTGAATCAAACCCTCAACCACCTGGTACTTTTCATCATGGAAAGTACCTTCCAGAATGCTGGTTGCAAACTGATTTTTTGCATAATCAGCCAGCAACATGTCTCTCCAGTCTGCAGTAAGCTCACACAATGAGCTAAGATGAGGCCTTCTGGATAGAGCATCGGCCACTACATTATTTTTTCCTTTGACGTATTCAATGTCAAAGTCGTAAGCTTGAAGCTTACTTGCCCATTTCTGTTGCCTCTCATTTAAATCCTTCTGGTGCATAAAATGCTTGAGGCTATTGTGGTCTGTTTTAACCACGAACTTATTCCCCACCAAGTACTGTCGGAACTTGGCTAATGCATGCATAATGGCAAGCATTTCTTTGTCATAAATTGAATATGACCTTTCCACACCCCTTAATTTTCGGCTTTCAAACACAATAGGGTGTTTGTCTTGCATCAGGACAGCACCAACTCCTTCACCCGATGCATCACACTGCAGCTCGAATGGCTTGGAGAAATCAGGGATAGCCAAAACTGGGCACGAGCTCATGATCTTCTTAAATTTTTCAAAAACAACTTGAGCCTTTTCTGACCAAACAAAAGCTCCCTTTTTGGTGAGATCAGTAAGGGGAGCCGCATTCTGAGAATACCCCTTAACAAACCTTCGATAGAAACCACAAAGGCCCAAAAAACCTTTCAACTGTGTCAAACTTTCAGGTGGTGGCCAATCAACCATGGCTTTGATCTTCTCCGGATCCACCTTTACTCCCTCAGCACTGATTATGTGGCCAAGGTATAATAACTCCACCATTCCAAATTCACATTTGGAAGCCTTTGCGAACAAACTCTCAGATTCCATGATACTAAGCACTTCCTCCAAGTGCTTGAGGTGATCTTCCCAAGTCTTGCTGTAGATCAGAATGTCGTCAAAAAATATCAGCACAAACCGCCTTAACTGATTCTGAAACACACGGTTCATGCAAGACTGAAAGGTGGCTGGTGCATTAGTCAAACCAAATGGCATGACTAAGAATTCGAAGTGGCCATAGTGACATCTGAAAGCTGTCTTTTCCACATCTGATCCCCTCATCCTTATCTGATGGTAACCGGATCTTAGATCAATCTTTGAGAAGAACTTAGCCCCATGTAGCTCATCAATGAGCCCATCTATTCTGGGAATGGGGTATCTATTCTTGATAGTGCTTTGGTTCAAAGCACGATAGTCCACGCACATGCGCATGGTACCATCCTTCTTCTTTACAAGAACCACTGCAGAAGCAAAGGGGCTCTTGCTTGGGCGTATGAAACCCCTCTCCAAAAGTTCTCGGATATTCTTCTCAATCTCATCCTTTTGCCTCTTCGGATACCGGTATGGAGTTCTGATCACCGGTTTAGCCCCTTCCTTGAGCTCTATGATGTGTTCTGAACCTCGATCAGGAGGAGGTCCAGGAGGTAAATCAGCAAACACTTTACTCCTTTTTGTGAGTAAAGATTGGATATCAGGAGGATGCTCTACTTTAATTTCAGCTGGACTTGCTGGGAGAATCATGCACTCAGCAGCCCATTCCACTTGATCATGGCGGATCAACTTCGCCATCCTCTTGAATGATACAATCCGAGGGCCACCATTTGACATCCCTCTCAACACCACATTCTTCCCATCGGATTGAAACTTCAACTCCATAGTTTGCAGATTTAGCGAGATCTCTCCAAGAGATCGCAGCCATTGAATGCCAAGGACAGCATCCGTATCTCCAATATTGACCACATAGAAGTCATCCTTGACTTCGTAATTGCCCAATTGCATTGACATGTTCGAAATCCTCTTGGTGCATGAGATGTGAAACCCATCCGCAACCATAACTCTGAACCCTTCAAAGTCTTCTGTTTGCAATCCTTTCTTTGCCACCACAACTTCGTCTATGCAGTTATGTGTTGCACCAGTGTCAATCAAAGCAACAATACGTTGCCCTTTGATCATTCCCCGAACTTTAAAGGACTCATTCTTTTGGAAGCTCGAAAGCTGAGCCAATGTACCACCACTTTCTTTTTCACCTTCAGACTCTTCTGGAGTATTTTCTTCATCGCTGTCCTCAAAGTCAGCTTGCTGATCAGAAAAATCAGAATTGCTTTCATCAGCTGTGTAGAACTCAATTTGATGAATTTTAGCCCCCTTTGGACACACATGGTCTTGTGACCATTTTTCCCAACAACGGAAACATAGACCTTTCCTACGGAGTTCATTGATAGTCTCTGGATCCAATCTTGAGCCATGAGGTTTCTGTGGTTTAAACTCCTTATGATGAGGCTTCTGATGAAACTTTTTCCCTCTATCTCCCTTGTGAAAAGCTGGTTTGGAATGGAACTTAGCTTTGGGAGCAGCCCACTCCATGTTTCTAGCTTTTTTCATTGCTTCTTGTAGGGACGGTGGATCAAAAGCTTTGATCCAACCCTTGATTGGCTCCATCAATCCTTCAGTGAATAGGATTACTAATCTTCTCTCTGTGATTCCAGTGACCATAACTGAAAGTCTTTGACACTCAGCTATGTAGGCATCCACAGTGCCATATTGTCTCAACTGTGCCAACTCCCTAAAGTGCACTTCTGGGTCCTTCTTCTCGAACCTTTCAATGAATCTATGGGAGAATTCATCGTATCTAGTGATAGACCCATGACCTAAGGTGACTAGGCCATGGTACCACCATTCATGCGCCACCCCATCTAGGTGTAGCGTAGCGAATCTAATCGCTTCTTCGTCAGCCATTGGCCTAAGTGCCAAATAGTTGTCTAGTTTTTGTAACCAGGCTCGAGCAGAATTATTATCGCTTCCATCAAAATGGGCAAGCGTAACCTTGTTGAGAGCTTGATTCCAATCTCCTTGTGCTGGGGTTCTTCTTTGATCATAGTTTCTCCCCTGGCCTCTATCCTTCCTTCTATACTCCATGTAATCATTGAAGGACATGTCAAGTTTTACTTCATCAGGAAGGGTGTCATACTCTGTTCTGCCTATCCTCACCCTCTCCAAGGATGAAACATTTTCTTCAGGGTCAGGCTGTGGGATTGTTGGTGTCAAAAACGTGGGTTTGAATGGTCTAGCAGAAATGTAAGTGTTGCTCACTGCAGGTTGGGCAACATGACCATTGTGCGGGTTGGAAGCACTGTGCTCCCCGGTATGCCCTGTGTTGTGTTGTGGTATATTGGGACCCAATCTCCCCAACAGGAGATAAAACATATCCATCATGGCGTCCATCTTCTTATCGAGTCCTTGACCCAAATTGGCTGAATTGTCTATACCCTTCCCATTGTCACCTCTGTTGCCAGAACTTCTTTCATTATCCCCCATTTCTGTTTCTTGCGAAGGCTCCCAATTAGCCCTCAAAACCTCGGAAGTTGTGTGACCTTCTGGGGCTTGATGCAACTGTGTCTGAACTGTACCTCTCTTGTATACTCTTGCCAAATACCTCTGTTCTCTGTCACTCATAGAAGGCTGATTTCACAGGATGGCAGGATGATGGCTCTGATACCACTGAAATATTCCGAGCCAAATTTTTTCGTTTTTCAAATTACAAATTACAAGCAGTGCACCCGTTAAGGTTAGATAGATAAACCGAAACGTGCAAGAAAGCAACCCTAACCAGAATGGCACCGCTGAGGGTGAGCATTGGTCAGAGGGTCTTCTAATCTATTTGCAGAAAGGAACTCAACGTCAAGTATGTGCTACCCAATCCGATGCGGAGTGAGGGGTGACCATATGACGGAGTAAGTACAGAACTACTGCTTGAAAGAAAATGCTGAAAGCTAAAGACTCTCAACACCCAGGATGTGCTTTCTAACCCAGAATGGGATAGTAGCGACCATAGGGCGGAGATAGATTACATTCAATTATCAAAATGCTGAAAGAGAAAACATTACAATCTGACTGAGCAAGAATCTAAGACCGACAGTACTACTGCCAGTATACAATTTGGAAGAAGGCAACTTGCTATCAAATTACAACCAGCAATTATGAAGTTTACAATAACATTTAATAAGTTCCTTTGCTGAGAAATGAAGCTGAGAATTGAAGTTAGAAATGAAGATATTAATTAAAGATCCAACCTCGTTTCGCTCTTGATCATCCACTATGCAATGTGCCACAAAGATTTAAGATTCCTTCACACTTGTCCAAGGACAAATACAGATTCCTTCAATCTGGTCGACAGGCCTGTGTTTTCTTCATAAACCAGCACTTAGAAATTCCTTGAAAAACTCGAATCACCTTCAAAACTCAATCAGATCACTCTAATACTGAATGCAAAGCTAAATAGGATGGTGGCACTTAGATTAGGAACAAGAAACAGAATGAAAAGGGCAGAATTCATTTAATGGCACGAATCCCAAGAATTAGAGACAGTACGGCCCAGTACAGGGGCGAATTTTATTTATAAAATCAGACAAAGCTCCATAAAATCTGAAATCTTGCATAATTAGGCGCCTAGCCTATACCAATGAATTGATGCAATACCCACAATGTTTATTTTTGTCTTTTTGGAAATATGAATGAAAGACTTGATCTGCTGTAGCTTAAATGCCAAAAATCAGAAAACATCTAACATGCAGGATCGAAACTAACAATACTAATGCAGATTACAATGCAATAATTTCAAGAACTCACACTAGACTAACAATCATCACTAGTCGTTGTCTTACAAACGAGAAGAGATGCCCAATGGTTAGGAGGTCTTCATCCCTCGAAGTGATCCAGATTCAATCCGGCAGCATAACGGTGTATTTTCCAAGATGATCCAAATGATGCACAAGACTCCCTTTTTATAATTTCTGCTTGACTTCACGAAACCCTAGAAACAGCTTTTAGGTCAAAACTTTCATCTTCTCAAGAAGGCGTACCTTCTCTTCAAAGCATTAATAAATGATATTTTAATTAAAAGCCCATCTTGAAAAGTGCGCCCCACATCATCTTGCTTAACTTAGGCAATAATTAAAATAAACATCTAATGAGGGCGCCACCCTCAATGGCCCCTTTTTAAAACATCTTTAAGTCATTACTTCTAAGCCCAAGGTCAACATTAAAATATAATATTTAAATGTGCCTTTAATGAAATAACTTAACTTATCCCTCCGGAGGTGCACTGAAGCCAAAACTGATCCAAACATCTGACCATAGAAACAGGAAGTCAACTGAGCTGAACATCATCTGCCAAACTGCCAAAAATAGAATTTACTAAAAATAGTAAATTCCAAAAAGTACCCAGAATGCCGGAATGATCATACCACTGCGAAGCCCTCTGAAAACCCAGAAGGAATCCGCCATTAAAACTGACATCTCCGAACACTGACCTCCTCAAAATTAGGAAACCCTAATTTTAACTTCCGACTAGCCTCCGGGTTCCCAACGAAAGGCCAACGGTCACTGAAACTGTCAAGCTTAGAAAGGGGACATTACATTCAACATCAAACACTATGTATCAAGTCTAGGCTTCATTATTCATTGATTTTCTTTACAGGTTGGAGCCAAGAACAAGTATTTTTCTCTCCAAGATGTCTTTTCCAGATCTGACAGAGGGGTTTTGACCGTTCATATTTTTGAAGATCAGTTGCACAGAAGGACGATTTATCAGAGGTTGCATCTTCAAGCATAATTTTCCTAAAGATCCAGAGAGGCAGTCTATAACTGCCAAAAATTTTCTTATCTTTTTTCCTCTATTCTTGTCCTAAATCTTCTTGCATGTCTAAGAAAACAGAGGTTATTCACAAATCTGGTCTTCTGGGTATGATTAGCATAGCATATTCAATAAAACCCATGTGCCAGATTTTGCTAGAAAAAATTGCTCTGTTGTCCCTATTTTTTAGGGTTTCCGAAAAAAGTCACAATTTCAAAAATCAGACAAATTGGGTTTATTCAGCTTTGAAGCACCAAAAATACCCATGTGTCATGTTTTTCTAAGAAAAATAAGCCTCTGCTACCTCTAAAACCTCTGCCCCAAAGGGCTCTTGCATGTACAAGAAAAAGTGATTTTTTGGGATTTCTGACATTCTGGGTCCATTTAGAAAATTATTCTAAGTAAAACCCACGTCTCATTTTTTTCATAAAAGTTACCCCTCCGCAGACTATTTTTAGCAGTTGCAAAAACAATTGTCTGAACATATCCGTGTTTACAGTCAACAGTCGAGTTTCTCATAATACAATACTCTCAAGTTGAAATCAAGACCAAAATGGTCCTACTTCACGACTTTCTAAAAACACTCGACACTGACATGCATCAAGTGAAGCCTGTAATCAAGATGGACACCTTGGAAGGCATAAATAACATCATCGTTCAATGGATGTGTAATGTCCCTTCCTTAGACAGCTCAGTTTGTAGCAAAGGTTAGCCTACTATTAGGGTTCCCATAGGTCAGTAGAATGGTTAGGGGACCCAACCGAGGGTTGTAGAGTTTAGCTGGGAGCCTTATGAGCCTTTCAGTTTGGAGTTCAATTGATCAATCCAGGGCTAAATTGGAAATATTAAAGTTTGCTTCAATGGAATAGTGAAAAGTGAATAGTAACAGAAAATTATAAAGGGAATAGTGAAAAGTGCCCCCCATCCTAGTAACTCAAGTTGTTTTTAAAAGGTGGTCATTTCTTTTGATGAGGAAAGACCCTTGAAGAGGATTGTTTCAGCAATTTGTAGGTTGAGCTCTAGAGAAGGGTTTCAGCATTGTTTCAGCCTTCTGGGAACGAAAACTCTCAAAGGCTATCGTGAATTGGACAAGAACCCAGTTCACCTTTAGGGAGGACCTACCTCGGGTCTTCATTTGGGCTTTATTGGATGAATTTCAAGTATATATTTCTCAGATCTAAGTTTGCAGCAGTATAATATCAGCATATTGCAATAGATCAGGGGCAGCCATAAGCATTATAGGCCTTCTCAAGGCCTTGGCAACTCATTTTATACCATACCTCAGCTTGCTGCATCATTTCAAGATCACAAGCTTCAAACCCTAGGTGCTACAAAGGGTTTCGTACCAATTATTGGATCTGATTTGCATATTCAATTAGTTGGAAATTCATATCAGACCTTGGGGCAAATTTGTGAAGCTGGGAAGAAGCTGAAAAGGGTTTGTCTTTGTTGTTCAAGTTTATATCAGATTGTTATATGCAGATTTGTGCTATGTACAATAACATTTGAGTCAATAAATTCATCATTATTGCACTCTATTTAAATTGTATGATGTATTTAAGTTTTAGAAGCAATTTCCTTCCTTCTAGTTTGCAATATTGTTGCATAAATCAACATTTAGCAAAAACACACAAAAGATCAGAAAAACAAAAAAACAAAACAAAAACCTTCCTATTCACTGGTCAAAGATTTTGAAAAGACAACTCAGAAAATCAGATCAGATTTGGGTTGGGGATCTTTCAGTGGTATCAGAGCTTGGATCTTGCTAGCCTGTTGGGTGCATTCAAGGTTGTGTGTACTTCTGTTTGGTTTAGTTTTCAGTTGGGCAATGTGACAAGTCATCATGGATAAGTTTCTTAAAGATACACAGGTGTGGGAAGAGTTAGAACAGTCACAACATAAGATCAACTATCAATTGCAGTGATTGAATGATACAATTTCAAAGAAATTTGATTGCTCTAGTGGATCATCTCCATCTATTAGAACAAAAGTCCTCATGTTTCACCAACAAATAAAGCAATTATGGCCAATTATGACAAGTATCACTCTCTTCCTCAAAAGATACAAGACATGCTTTCTTTCACACAATTCTTGGGTATACCGGATGAGGATGAAGATGACTTGATGTTTTCAAGTCCATATCAGCAGCGAAAAAGGAAAGAAATATCAAAAGTTAGGAGAGAAACCATTGGGAAAAGTCAAGAGCTTAATGTGCAAGAACAAGGAATGGCAGAAGAATCACTTGTTTGTAGTTTGCAGCCTACAAGTGACCACAATGAATGCGAAAATCTATCATCAGGTGGGAGTCCTAAAGAATAAATAACTTTGGATCAAGTGGAGATTCATATCACACCATTGAGTCAACATGTTGATCACAAAGTGGAAAGGTTACAATCATGGACCAGCCCATTGAAGATGTTGAAAACATGACTCCAGGTATGACACCTATTCTGATTTTTTCAACAACAATTCTAATCATGAGGTAGCATCCATTTCACATGAAGGTAATGATGTTGTTGAGTCTTCCTATGATGGTACTCAAGTTGAGAGTGTTACACATGAGATATATATTGTGGATTCAAGCCACAAAGGTCCCAATTTTTTTCACCCTACTATGAAAGATGTTAAAAGGACACAAGGGTTGTGTGATGGGTGGTCACTAAGAGCCAAAAAAGCCAAGATGCTTGCTACCCAAGCAAGACAACACTTGCAAGAGGTCAAGGAAAGATGCAATCAGCTTGATAACACAAGAAGACAAAGAGAGTCATACATTAGATCCTCATTTCTTCCAAGGGAAGAATGTGTAGATGATGAGCATACAAGGGAAGAGCTTCGTGAGGTAAGTCCACAAGAAGAGCATGTTGAGTTGTGTGAAGAAAGGAGGAATGATTTAGGATATGTTGTACCCCAAAATTAAAATTTTTGTTACACTTAGACATTTTGAAGAAATGAGTAAAAGTCTTGTCAAATCAGTCAAAAAGGTCATAATTTGGGTGTGCATGTCTTGCATGGAGGGTTAAAACGCAAAATTTTCAATTTCTGACAATTTGGGTTTGCTAAGAGCAGCTTAACCTACAAAACCCAGATCTCAGTTTTTCATCCCTAAATTTTAGGAAAACTGCTATTTTTAGAAATTTTCTAAAATTAGTAACGTTTTCTGGGTTTTTCTGGGTTTCTTTCAAAACAGATACTGGCAAAATTTTCTAAAAATAGAAAGTT
>VDFB02114727.1:0-22262 GCA_007258455.2 Sequoia sempervirens | reverse complement strand
AGAATTTTTTAATTTGAGTTTGCAAATGCACACTTTTGTTCTGGTAACCCTATTCCCTAGAAGCCACAACTTTTTTATTTTAAATTATTTTCAAAAAATCAAAAGAAAACCCTCACTATTTTCCTATGATCTTTCCATCCATGATAAAAAATCAACTTTTTTAAAAAAATGAAAATAAAGGGGAACTAGGAACCAGGAGTTTGGTGCACAATTTCTTCTCGTAACATAAAAAACTTCTTTGAACCCAAACCCACTTATTTTCTGAATATCCTCAAAAATTCCAACAAGTAACTCATATTATTTTTCAGCATTCTACCCATTCATGACAATATTTCAACCATTAAGAATACCAAATTTTGTATTTTGAATTGAAGATAATTTTCAAGTGTTTTGACCATTAAGGTAATTGATTTTGAGGTTTAGTGGACTCGGAAAAACTACAGAGACCGCAAGGCAAGGTAGACCAAGCCAAAAAATGGGGGTCCTTGTTTTTCCAAAAGTAAAAAATGGAGCATGTTGTGAGACCACACAAGTACCTTATTAGGCTTTGTTGATGATACTCTTATTTTCAGTATTTATCTTTCTCCTTAAGTATCACTTAAGGTGGGTGTCATAATGAAAAGAGTTATTATTAAACTTGTTAGCTTCTACCATATCTAGGAGAGTCATATTCACACTTGTTGGTGTAGGTTTTTATTTTACTAGTGGATCAACTTATTTTCCCTTAGTCCTAGGTTTTCCCTACACTTTTATTAATCTTTCTTAGGACAATACATTGAGTTCATCATTTAATAACTAGAAGATAAGTGATGTGGTGTCTCCTTCCTCAAAGGGTGGAACACTCTCCACTTTTGGTGGCCTTCTCCACTTTTGGTGGCTAATTCATATTGGTTGGATTTTCCACCTCTATCATCTCCTTATTTTTATATAAACTCACTACCTAGCTTGTATTTGCATATTCTTATATACTCTTGCATATTCTAGCATTGTTGTATATAGTTCGACATACATACACCTCGATGCATGCTATCATTATTATGTAGATTTTTTTTGAGCTCTTAATACAATCTTGTCATCTTGAAATTTGCACATCTCTTAGAATCTCGGGTCTATAATTGTGTTATTTCATTTATAGTTTAATATCGTATCTCTCTCATAGAAGATCTTGGTTATTCAATCTATTTTAGATTTCTAACATGGTATCAAAGCTTATATTTTGAGATTTTTGAGTATTTGAATTATTGATTAAGAGATTGGAGTTTTTCTATTATCTTATAAATTATTTTATTCTCTTCTCTTACATTCCAATACAATTTGGAGAGTAAAAAATGAATTATGAAGATTTGTTAATCCTATATTTGCATGTCTTTTGTTTGTGAGATCTAGTGATTATAGCTATTTTTTCTATAGTAGCATCATTTTTGGCTATCCCATTGCATCTAGGAGGCTTAAGAAAGTTAGATTTGGCTTTTGTTTCATTCAATTTGGCCACCATATGACATACTAGGAAACAAGGGTTTGATGTTCAGCTCTAGTGAACAACTTTTTGCAAGTGCATTTTTTACCAAAATGGACCAACAATTTTTCTTGGATGACCAAAAACCCCTATTCTCATATAAAATTGATCTATTTTAGATGTATTCAATTTTTGGATTTTTTTTAATTTGCTAGGGGGTCATCACTATAGGCTAAATTTAGCCATTTTAAAACAAAAATCATAACTTTTCACTACGGTGTCTATTTTTGGAAAATGAGATATCATTGGAAAGCTACATATGAGAACTTTCCATCAATAGAGGTATTGAAAATATTTTTTCCCATTTTCTACTAGATATAGCAGGTTGAAGTTGTTGCATTTTTCTTTAATAGGCGATAATTTTCACCCCATAACTCTAGTTTTTGCAAACAAAAAGGAATTGGAAAGGTATTGAAGAGTAATACATATATATAGGTATAATTTTTCCAAAAAAAAATTCAAGTTCATTTTGTATCATAATTTGTAATCTTGGCTATTTTGAGCCTATTGAGCATTGTATCTTGGAAAAAGATTTGTAAATGCACTAATCATAATGTGTTAGACACACAAGAAAACTAAGAGGGGGAATGAATCAAATTTATGTATTAAAACCTTCAAACCCTTATCAATCTTTAAACCCTTATTAAGTATCAACATGAATGTAAACAAAATACATCAACAACCATACACAATAGAACACTAGATTTTATGTGGAAAACTCAATAGGGGAAAAAACCACAGTGAGGATTTACTCAAATGTATATGAATAACAATACTGATTAAAAAAAGCTCACTACCCAAAGGATTCATTGTCCAAAAGAAAGAAAGGATCACTACCAATGGCTTATTGCCTAGGAAGATCACTTATTTTGGAATATAAGATATTACAAAGAAACTATTACAAGGAGGTTCACTACCTTAGAGCAATAGGGAAATCCACAAGAACAACTCTTCACCATCCATAACCTTTGACTCACTACCTCCAACAACTTTAGGCACACTAAAATGTAGACAACTTCTATTCATTGCTTCTGGTAGTCTTTGGCATTCATGATTTCACTCAAATCTCAACACTTGATAAATTACACATCATATCACATCACCTCTCACACCACACACTTCTCCAAAATTTTATCTTGTATATATATCTTTCACAACCATGAATAACCTTGTCCAAGTCAGCTTCAAAGAAACGTATGCACCTCAAATGTGCAACTTCCAAATATGTTGACACCAAACACTTTTGTAGTGGAAAGAAGTAAAGGTGGACCATACCAAGGGTTAACCAAGACCCAAATATACATTGATACACTACACTCGACTTCCATAATCCATGAAGCACATTCTTAAATAGTGCTAACATGCTAGGTTAGCTAAAATGACATTAATGCTACGAAGAAACCAATATTTACACACTTCACAAGGTCTAGAAACATCCTATGCACCACATAGAAATGTTACACAATATCATAGAATATTCCAACACCAATAGAATATTCAAAATAATTGGAACAATGATATGCAATTGAGAATACTATCATCTTATGCAACTAGTCAAACTGCCACTAAGGCACAACACATGAACCAATCTTGTAAAACAACTAAACACCAAACCATCCAAGGGAAGATAGATACAAGAATCATTAGCACATTCCCAAATCCATAAGATAAGAAACTATAGTGTAGAGAAATGTCAATCAATTTCATTTCTCCCAAACAACTCTCTTCATAAGCTAGAGACAATCCATCACACTGTCAAACACATCTTCTATTGTCACTTTATCTAGAACCTAAAACTATGGATATAACACCTTCAAAGACCATTGATCATCACATCCAAAATACACATGAACATCTTCAAGCATGAAGAAATGTGGGGCATAATATAGAATACATCCTTGACACCTTGCACACTCTTTATACAAATTTTCTTAAAAGTACTTGGAAACCAACTGGTCATGTTGCATCTACAACACCTACTCAACACTACAAACACCTTCTCATCAACACTGCACTAGAGGTTGACATAAATAACAACATAGTGCAACAATCTCCCCTTTTTTCATTGATGAAAAAACTTGCTAAAAACCATCAACAACAAAAACAACTTCGATCTCCAACTCTCAAGAAGCTCTCCCCTCACTTGGACATCTTTCTCTCTCCACTTTTCTTGCAATTCTTTCCCCATGTTTTTTAGACTTCACTCTCTCCCCCTTTGAAATCAATGGAAAAGGGAAACACCTACACATTTCACTTATCTCTGTCACTTTTAGGTGCAAGATATGCCCCCTAACTGTGTTACCCAAAAATTTGATCTTGAAAAATTTCAAATTTTTAGTGCATCCTATATCCTCCAGACCCTATCGGATCACAAAAACAATTAATTTTGCAAATCTAAAAGAGATGGTGTGAAATCCTTTTTCGAGCTTGACCATAACCTCGTTTTACCTAGTTCACCTAGTTCTTATGCCAAAATACCTTACCATTGTAAAATTTTAAACTTCACATTTTCTCGTCACCAATTTGCAAACGAGACCAAATTTTTCTTTCTGCATTGTCAGAGATGGAATTATTTATGGGTTTTTCTCTGGGTAGTAAAATCATCTTTTTATCCATATTTCACAAAAAATGGAGTCATGTTATGGAGAATATGAAAATTTTCGTCTTTAAGCCAAAATGTGGTTTCAAAAGAGGTGAATAAAAGCATCATTGGGGTATTATTATTCCCGATCAGTCTTAGGTGACACGTTAAGGAAATGTTGAAGGGGTCCCACCAATTTTGAAAGTTATAAACAAGAAACATCATGTGTCAGGAATTTTATAAGTTTTTGAACCCTAAAAATCCATGACTCTTTTAAAAATGGATGATTTGTAAGTTTCCTAACTTCAAAAGGGCACAACTTCAAGGTTCTAAAGTTACAAATACCCCCAACTTCCTGATATGTCACAACACATATGGAAAATCTGGAAGCATGAAGCCAAAGACCAAAACTACCACCAACACCCTCCAAGTCTATACCAAGTGAGAGCTTTCAAGCAGGCTACTAATCATCCAATAAAATTCTTTCAAGAAATACAGTATTAAGAAATGAAATGGTGCAGGATTTAGCAAGGCTTAGTTGAGTCTACAGTAACTACTCTAGCATGCCTGCAATAAACTACAGTTATTGTTCCTCTTAAACAAAAACTTGATATGCTATGGAGTTTTATTAAGAATCATCTCAATTCAAAGATACTAGTATTCCTTTCAAGTTTTAAGCATAATCAAATATTATTGGTAATTTAAAGCAAGTTGCAGTCTATATCAGGTCCAATAGCAGGGCTTTATCAAAAGATCCAGATCTAAAATACATTGCACAGTGGGCATTTGTGACATATTTACAGTCAATCCTTTTATGTTTTGATAAGGAAATGTTTGATGTATCTAAATTACCAATAGAAGACTTCTTCACTTCTTTAGGTCTCCCAACTGCTCCTTGAATCCATTTCTTTAAAAGAGGTGGAAACAAGCCAAACAAAAACATGGGGAGTGAACTTGAAAAAGAGACTAAAGAGTGAGAGGGGATTGTTGATGAAGATGACAATGCAGATGATGGAGATAAGAGCCATAGGGTACATTATATGAATATTTCCATGCTCTAATCAACATAAGTGCGAAGGAGAAGTTTTTTCAAGGCTACTATCATCTTTGTAGAGGGGATGATAAAAAAGAAAAACTATTGGATTGGATAAATTAGCTCTTTCCATCACAAACAACCAGTGTTTGAATAGGTTTTGGAATTGATATTTTACAAAGAGCATGGTAAGAGGTGAATATCATAGTGCGGTATACTCTAATAAGTGGATTTCATTCCTATATATTGAAATATTCTTGAATATTTTTTAAAAAAAAGTCGAGGTCCATTGTCTTCTATGTAGCCACAAGATTTTGATGGGACTGCCACAGTTCACTTTTGGATTATGAGATTGATACAAAATTAAATGATTTGAAGCATTTGAAGGTGTCAAATGATATAGAGTGAAGCATCCTCTCTCAAATTGGCAGAGCCAATTAAGTCAAATGGAAGTGCAAAGCACACATTGGAATGCCTTGTTACTATCATAAGCAATATTGCTAGAGAGAAGCATTAATATTATATTTCATTTACATGATAAAGATCTTGCATCTACAAAACTAGAAGAGGACACACTTTTGGATCAAATGATAAGGGCAACCCATATAATGCAATCGAGTGATGCAAAATGCTACTTTATGGAAGATGAACATTTTTGTATAAATATTATAGAATACATGGTAGCTAGTATAGTTCTGATTGCTCATAACTTTGTAGGACCAAAGATGAGTATTGTTTTAAATGAAGAACATGTTGGTGTTATAAGATATGTCCAAATGTGATATTCTCAAAAATACCATTATTTGGAGGGACATCATATAAGTAATGTAACTAGAATTATTAGAGGTGGGGACCACATCAAAAACAAGAAATTGAAAAGCCATGAGAGGAACCAAAGCCTTTATAAGGAAACTGAATTATTTTCAAAGAAATTTGTGGAAAGTTACCTAGAAACATAAATAGTTGTGAAAGAAAAAGGTGGAAATTTTTGGAATTGTTTAGTTTTCAAGAAGTGGTTGTGGAAATAGAAAGGTCTCATTGGGGAAGCTTATTTATTGTAAAAATATTTCTAAATGGAGGATCTTTATTTATCTTTTTCTCAGTTATTTAGGGGAGGATAGAACTTTTCAGTCTTCTTTTCACACAGTTTTATTGTACAGGGGTGTCGATTTTGTCTACACTCATATTGACACTAGAGAATAAATAAATTATTGCTAATCTATGTATTGGTTAATGTTTTCTTTAATTGCAAATGAACTTTGTATCTTTGTAACCACTCTTTGGTGTTAATTTTGTTATGTCAAACTATGTATGGGTTCATTTTTGAAACTTTGAATTTGAAAATTAATTCATATGTTGGAAAAAGGCCTATTGGTTACTCGTTTCCTGGGTATTGCTTGTGGGTGTGAGATAGAACTATGTGTCAGTTGCCTACATTCACTCCATTCTAAATTAGTCTTGTACATCTATTTCATGGTTATGGGTAGATGTTAATGAACCTTTTCTACTTTCTAGTTAAAATCATACCTAGTTCGCATTCATTGTAAATCATTCGAAGGTAGTTGCACCTTTTAAAATAAGTAGAGAGAACTTGCAAATATCATTGCAAGTGACTCAACTGTTGGTCGGATTTTCATTTATGTGGGATAAATAGTATAAAATAGGAGTGAAAAATATGTCAACCAATAGACTGCACCAACCAAAGATATCACTACCTACTCCCCCTTAGAGGTATCCTTGATCGGTCCAAGACAAAGAATTCATCTTGAATTGCACCCCTAGACAGATGCACCATCTTCTACATCTAGTTGAAAGAAGGAGGGAAATAACCCCTAGCTTGTTTCTGAGATACTCAAATGTATCTTTTGGAAGAGCCTTTGTGAAAATTTCTGCTATTTGATCCTTTGTAGGTACATACTCTAACTTTACTTCATTCTCAACAAATTTGTCTCTTAGAAAGTGATACCAAATATAGATATGCTTTATTCTTGAATGCATTACCAGATTTGTTAAAATATTAATAACACTTGTATTACCACACAAGACAAAGATATGCTCATCATATGATACTTTGATAAATTTCAATGTCTGCTTCATCCACAAAACTTGTGCACAGCAAGATACAATAATATATTCTACCTCTATAGTAGATAATGACACTAAATCTTGCTTCTTACTCAATCAAGAAACTAGTTTATTTATAAGGAAAAAAATACCTCTACTTGTACTTCTTCCGTCATCCACACAACCTACCTATTCTACATCTATATAAGCACTCAAGGAGATGTTAGTATCCTTAGAATACCATAAACCATAGTTTAGAGTGCTCTTCAAATAGCTGAATATCCTTTTGACTTCTACCACATATGATTCTCTATGATCTTCTTGAAATCTTTCCACAAGACATAGTACATTAGTGTTATCTGATCAAGTTGTAGTTAGATATAGTAATCCACCAATCATTGATCTATACTTGGTCTCATCTATCTTAAGAGATTCATCAAATTTGTTCAATTTACAACTTTTAACCATGGGAGTACATACTAGTTTAGAGTCCTCCATTCCAAACTTATTTAACATTTTCTTAACATATTTTTATTATGGGATGAATATACCTTTTTTTGATTGAATGATTTGTAGCCAAAGAAAGAAATTCATGTACTCAAATATTGACATTTCAAACTCATATTGCATCTCCTCTAAAAACCTTTTACACATTCCCTCATTTCCTCCAAAGATTATATCATCAACATACACAACCACAATCAGGATTTAATCTCTCTCAACTTTGAAGTAAAGGTTGTTATCTGCAATACCCTTTTTGAATCCCTACTGCAATAAGTACTTGTCCAATCTTGTATACCAGGCTCTAGGATCCTATTTGGGCCCATATAATTCCTTTTTCAACCTACAAAACATATCAATATATTCTGATAACTAAAAATATTTCGATTGTTCAATGTATACCTCTTCTTCTAGCTCACCATTCAAAACTGCAAACTTTACATCCATTTGATATACCTTGAAGTCTTTATGTGCTACGAAAGACAAAATAATCCTAACAACCTCCATTATTGCTATGTAGGAGTAAAATCCTCTTCAAAATCTATTCCTTCCACTTGTGAGTATCCTTTACACACACGCCTATCATTTTTTCTAATAGCTTGTCCATTCTCATTCAACTTGTTCCTGAAAACCCATTTAGTTCCTATCACATTCTTGTTTTTTGGTCTTGGGACTAGTTCCTATGTCTAATTCTTCTCAATCTACCTCAATTCTTCTTCCATAGCTTTCATTGAATTTTCATCCTTGCAAGATTCAATAACTATTTTAGGTTCTACTTAATAATGTAAACAAAAGTTTACCTATTCATCAAGGTCATATCAACTTTTCTTCTTGTCAACACACCTTTTATTTTGTCTCAAATTATTTGATCCTCAGATGATTCTTTTTCACATACTTAGGATTCTTAGGATTCTTTTCTAAAGCTTCTTCCTCTTCCACTAGCATCTCCTTTTCTTTCTCTTCTTCTTTTTCTTCTTATAGATGCAAGGGTATTCATCAGATTCATATCCTTCTATTGATACTGAGATCTTATGTGATTCTTTATCCACTTTGACACTTGCACTTTCAACTTTCTTTAGCCTTTTGTTGTAGCACCTATATGCCTTTCTCTTTGTAGAATATCCAAGGAAGATTCCTTCATCTAATCTTAAATCAAACTTTACTAAGTTCTCATCTCTCCTAATATAACATTTACTTCCAAAAACTCTAAAATATTTCACAATAGGAGTTTTTCCATACCATAACTTTCATAGGGGGTCTTTGAAATGTTCACTCTTGCTTTTCCTTTGTTGAGAATGTAGATTGTGGTATGAATAACCTTTTTCTAGTAGAAAACCAATAGATTTTCTTCCTTCAACATGGTTCTCATTGCTTCCCGAATTGTCCTATTCTTCCTCTCCATGACCCCATTCTGCTATGGAGTCCTAGGAGATGATAAATTCCTTTTTATCCTATGATCTTCAAAAAAATTGTTAAAATCATTTGAGCTGAACTCACCACCTCTGTCAAACCTCAAAAACTTTATTTTCAGATCCATTTCATTCTCAACCATATATTTAAATTCTTTAAACATATATAGAGCTTCTAATTTTTCTTTGAGAAAGGTCACCCAATTCATTCTAGAGTAATCATAAATTAACAAAATAAAACACTTGTGACCTTAAGAGCTTATTATTCTGGTAGGTCCACATAGTTTTGTATGCACCAACTCCAAAGTTCTTGTGGTAGAGTATTCTTTCATTTTGAAACTCTTCTTTGTCTATTTTCCAACTTGAAATTCTTTCCAAATTGCATTGATTGGATTTGTAATTCTTGGAATGTCTCTTATAGCATGAGTAGAACTCATCTTCACTAGGCTATCAAAATTGATATGACCCATTCTTCTATGCAATAGCCAACTTTCATTGATTTGTGACATAAAGCACTTACTACTAGCACCTTTGAGCTGATATACATTCCCTTATGTCCTTATTCCTATAGCAACCAAAGTTCCAGAGCTTCCTTTTATGATTTCATAACCATCATCCTAAAAAACTACATTGTATCCTCTGCTACACATTTGTCCTACACTGAAGAAGATTATTCTGAAGACCCTTGGAATAAAGAACATCATATTTCTTATGTCTGCCATCAAAACTAATTGAACCTTTTCCACATATCGTAGCACATATGTCATCACCAAACTTAATAAGACCACCATCATACTTTTCAAGTTTAACTAACTTACTCTTATCACCTATCATATGATTTTAGCATGTGTTTTCAATTATCCATAGTTTCTCTTCTCTCTTGCATGAAAGATAGTCAACATAGTTCCTTCAATGCTATGACCTATTTTTGGAGCAATTTCCTTCACGCATATTTTAGGGTTAAAATACAATTAGTTCCAACATTGAAAACCATGAACATGCACTCATCACTTTCATCATCTAGATATTATGCTTCCTCATCATCAAATGTGTCATTGTCTTCTTTAACATAATAACTCTTCTTGAAATATTTTCCTTTATGATCTTTAATTTTTTCATTTGAAACTTTGTCAGGATATTTTGAAGCATAATGACCTATCTTACCACAATTGAAACACTTGAATGGTAACTTACCTCTGTATCTTCCATTTCCCTTTTTCAATCTTCTTAAAAAAATTCTTCCACTTCATCAAGATCATCCAAATTAGATTCATCAATCCTTTCATTCTTGTTGACTTTAAAAGTAGTTTCTTTCCTTAGAGCATCTTTTTCAAACTCTCTTAATTCAAAAGTAGTTAAAGCACCAAAAAAATTATATCTAGAATATTGATCCAAATTTTGAGCTTCCTCAATAGTAGAAACTTTAGCACTATAAGATTTAGGAAGGTTTCTCAATACCTTTTTTACAATTTCACTTTCCTCTAGTTTTCCACCAAGACTGTTGATGGTATTGACAATTTCATCCACCCTTAGCATGTAGCCTACAATATCTTCATCTTTAGAAATTGTTAAGGTTTAAAATCTATCTTTTAAATTATATATCCTTGCTTGCTTGACCTTAGCATCTCCTTCATAAATCATTTTCAACTTCTCCTAGACCTCTTAAGGAATTTTGTAGCTTATCACCCTCACAAGTTTTGAATTAGAAAGCCCATTCAAAATAACATTCATTGCTTTTCCATTGTTCTCATAATCCTTGATATCATCTTCACTTGTCATAGGAGTAGTAGGCATAAAATATCCATCTTCAACTGATTTACATACACCAAACCCTAATGAGACAAGAAAGGATTCCATCCTTGATTTCTAGAAGGCATAATTTCTTCCATCAAACATAGGGGCTTTGACACTATTCTTGTGCACCATTTGGATCTACCTCAAGCAGTTAAGATTCTTCCAAGGAACATCTACTCTAATACCAATTGTTATAGACACATGGCAACTGAGAGAGGGGGCTAAATCAATTATGCATTTAAACCTTCAAACCCTAAGCTATATTTAAACCCTTATTGAGCATCAACGTGAATGTAAATAAAACACATCAACAACCATACACAATAGAACACCAGATTTTATGTTGAAAACCCAAAAAGGGAAAAACCTCGGTGAGGATTAACTCACATATATATGAATAACAATACCAATTAAAAAAGTCTCACTATCCAAAGGACTCATTGTCCAAAATAAAGAAAGGTTCATTGCCTATGAAGATCACTTCTTTTGAAATATAAGAGATTACAAAGAAACTATTACAAGGAGGCTCACTACCTCAAAGCAATAGGGGAATCCACCACAACAACTCTTCACCATCTTCAACCTTCAGCTCACTACCTCCAACAACTTCAGGCACATTGAAATGTAGACACCATATTTTTGTTTGCTTCTAGTAGTCTTCAATGTTAATGCTCACACTTAGATCTCAACATGTGATAAAATACACATCATTTCACATCACCTCTCACACCAAACACTTCTCTAACAATTGACTTTGCATATATATCTTCCACAACCATGAATAACCTTCTCCAAGTTGGCTATAAAAAAATGTATGTACCTCAAATGTGCAACCACCAAATAGGTCGGCACCAAACATTTCCATGGTGGAAAGAAGTGAAGACAGACCACACCAGGGATTAACCAGGACTCAAATATACACCAAAATGTTACACCTATCTTCCATAATCCACAAAGCACATTTGAAAATAGCACTAACACACCAGGTTGGCCAAACCATCATTAATGCTACCAAGAAACCAAATACACACCTCACTAGGTCCATTAGGACCACATAGCAATGTTGCACAATATCCTAGAATATTCCAACACCAGTAAAATATTCAAAATTGTTGGCACAAATATATGCAATTGATAATACTATCATAAATCCCATTCCTTGAAACGTGTGATATGCCAGTGCTGTGTTGATGGTGTGAGTGTTGTAAACCAATTTATGTGATTCTTTTGGATTAATTTTAGGAATTATCCTAATAAAAGGAAATGAATGAATTCTTAAGATGCAAATTCATTATGTTGTGAAATGATTGACCTATTTGTCTAAGTAATGATGATTGAAGTGAATATATATATGTATAGTGTAGTCCTTAATAATCATATAAGTGATAGATGAAGTAATATGGAATTGACATATGTGAAACATGAATAAATCATCTTTTGTGTTCTGTTGAAAATTAATTATAAACTTTACCCCAATATTTTAGAATGCATTGAAAGATAAAAAAAATTGTTGCCATACTTGGAAATTTTTACAAAAAGGATTATTTTCAAGTGCTTGTCCTTACCTTCACTTTTAGGGACTTCAAGGAGGAAGCCCAATCCTAGGAGGGAGAGTATAAGACCCCCATATCTTGTGGTCTTGTTGATCCTATTAGTTATTGATGATTCATGTCCTATAGTTATGTTCTTTTATGTTAGATAGTATACATGTTAGTGATGATGTTCTTATACATCAAAGATGCTCATATTTTGATTTTTAACTAACTAATATTATCTAACTAATGGTTATTGTGATTTTGTGTGATAGATAGATGAGTTCTATTCCTTGTCTATGGTAAGTATGCAATGACCAAGGTGTTTAGTTATTGGTAATATTATTATGTATATTATGTGAATTACATGATGTTAGGTGGTTATATACTATGGGTATGAGTAGGTGTGATTATAAAGATAATGATCAATATTTAATGTTATTTATAATAGTATTCATTGTAAGTTAAATAGATTATTGTCACAAGTGGTGGTATTTTGATAATAAATAATATTCAATCAATTATTGATTGACTCTAATAGGTAATATGCAAGTAGCCTGGAATGTTAAATTCCATGATACTTGTTAGATTAATGGATTTAATTTTCTAATTGATTACTAAATTCTTTGAATGCTATCTTTCATATGCTAATTGGTTCGATTATTATTAATCATGAGAAATACTGACACATTTTTTTGGTTGAGTAAACAGGTGAAAAAAATATATTGGCCAATGTTGGTCAATGGGTCACAAAGTTACTTCTTTTATTTTATCCTTGTGAATTTTTGGCCTAGTCAAGAGCATGTGTTTAACCTTGATTTGTAGGGGTTGTGTGTATGTGAGAGTTTTTTATTTATACCCTGGAGTCATCTTATTTATATGATCACTTATTTTACATTTTATGAAGTCATTATGTGGTTTTAATTGCTTAAAAAGTTTCCTAGGTGGTAGGTCTATGGGTTAGGGGTACTTTTATTCCTTAAAAACCCTTTAATAAAGTCTAAAATCCACTCTAACTACCCACTTATGAAAAGTGACAAAAATCGAAGCTGGTTGGTTGGTTGGGAAGTTATGGGAAATTGGTTTCCTTTCCACTTTTATTTATTCTTTCTCCTTGAGAGGAGAAGGGGCTTCTCTTTCTTTCCTTGGCTTCTCTCTTTTTCTTCTTTTGCTTTGCTTTGGTCCTTGGATGCTTCCTCATTTTTGGATAAATTGTAGAATTCTTTGCCTAGACCTGCTCAAACATGAACAAACAATCAAACATTAGTCTGTAAACAAGTTTAAAAAAGCATTCCCTATTAAATTCATTAAAACACAAGAATATGAAAACAAAGTAAAATACCAAATAAGTTACTAATGAAATACTATTCTAATGCTCAAACCAACATACCATAGGGGATTTGGCACTTCTTTGATGTGGAAAGAAGCCCTTTCCCAATCCCTTGATAAGATTGATGATGGATGTGTGCTTCTTGTTGCAAAATTTCAATAACCTAGCTATGGATGATGAAATTCTATGCTAACTTGGATGAAATTGAGGATGAAATCATGGATGCTTTGAATTCAAATGACTATAATGTATTTACATGCAGTTGTGTCCCTCAAATCAATAGAGAATGCCTCTATTTATAAGGAAGAAGGATTGAAGAGTGAAGAATGGGGAGAATGTGGGATTAAAAAAGGGACCAATGGCATTGTGCCACTTGTCAACATGCTAATGAAAGGAGATGGAGAAACCTTTGAACAATGTGCATGTTAAATGCATGTAGTTGAGATTTGAAAACCAAGAGGTGGCTTGTGTAAGAGCCTTCAATGCAAAGGTGGAGGATAAAAGTCCTCTTGTGCAGTTTTTGCACACACGTTGCACTGAAAGCAAGGACCCTCTTTTGATTTCACTCTTGTGCTTTTGGCCCCTTTGATTTTGAGGATTTGTATTGCCTTGGCATGAGCTTAAAATAATCATCTTGCTTGCCTAATTTTTTTTCCCAAGTTACACTTTGAAAATCTTAAGTTCTAAGCGAAATTCAGGTTTTTGCACTGGTTCGGGATTTTCCGGTCCATCCAGATTTTCCCGGATTTCATCCAAACTCCAGCAAGTTAGTTTTAACACTGCTGTTCAGGAATTTTTGGCCTTTACGGAATTCCGCCTGGGCCATATTTTTCCAGATTTTCGTCCTGTTGTCGGGTTTCTGAATTTTGTTGTACGGATTGCATTTGGTCGATCTTTGCAGATTTTCTTGTTGTTTTGCTTTCTCATTTGCATTCTCCTGAGTTGGGATGTTAAATCCTATTGTTCTTTGATGAGATTTCTTGCTTGGATTCTAAATTTTTATGTGTTTTGGCATTTCATGGCTTGCTCTATGCGTTCATGGTTAAAATTTAGGGTTTCAACTTTGGAGCCATCACCGCTACCGATCGAATTTCCCTTGAGTGAATTCTAAGTCTAGATCCATTAATGAGTGTTTTTTCATTTGAACCTGGGTCCTCAAATTTGTGATCTTCGATTAATTTGAGCGAAATTGTGTGAAGGGCTGTGAAATCTAGGTTTTCCCTCAATTTTGGGATTTTCCTGTTCCTCCAGATTTTCCTGATTTTCTTGACTGCTACATTTTCCCGAAAATCCAAAGTTTTTCTTGCTTCACAGATTTCTGCTCCCTTCGAATTTTCCCAAAATCCCGTTGCTCCTTCATTTTCCAGATTTTTTCGACTATTGATTTTTTCGCCACAATCCGCCTAGTCTGGATTTTCTCAAAATCCCTTCTGGTTAGATTCCCGAAAGGGTGAAAATCTAGAACTGTGTATAATTTTGCATTAACAATTTTTTGCGGGATTTCGATATTTGCTTGGGGTTATTTGAATTTTGAATATATTATTGGTGACATGTTAATTCTGATCTTCATGTTATAATGGATATTATTGATGCTAGTTTTTGCTAAGTGCAGGCTGGGTTTAATTCGATTGAGGAGGATTTAAAGCATTTATTAATTCACTTGTGGCGACCTGGAGAGTATTTTCCTCAAGATACCAGATAAATTAAGAAGGGATGAAGGGGCCA
Organism: Sequoia sempervirens; assembly: GCA_007258455.2. NCBI lineage: Eukaryota > Viridiplantae > Streptophyta > Pinopsida > Cupressales > Cupressaceae > Sequoia > Sequoia sempervirens. The sequence continues at coordinate 6,777 of VDFB02114727.1, read as the reverse complement.
GTTAATGATCAATTGCATTGGGAATTGTGCTTCACATGCATTGGATCGAGTTACATTTTAAATCAAAGGCCAACCTGGATGAGTCTCATGCATTTAATGCATATATTATCTTATTTCAAATTTCTCTTGGCCAACCTGTCGGGGCTATTTTATTATTTTAAAATCTATATTGGGCTGGCATGTTTTGGGGTTTTCTATAAATATGGCATTTTTCCTCATTTGTAAAGGTGATTATTGTTAGAAGTCACTGAAGATAGTTCTTAGAGGCAATTAGGGTAGTAAAGTAAGAATTAGGGTTATAAGTTAGTCAATTCTAGAGCAAGTGATGTAATAGAACATTAGAATTGTTGCTGAAATCTGATGATTTAATACAATTATAGACATTGTGATTTTCTAATGATCTATTTTGTGTTGACTTATCTTGCATGGTTCTTATGATTCTATCTTTCAAATTGCTCAAGGTTATTAGATTTAGATTTATATCTTATTCAATGATGTTCATAATTTAATGTTTGAAGTGTTTGCAACAATCCCTGGTCCATACTTTTTATAGCTAGCTAATTGTTAGTTGCTTTGCAAAGTTAGCCTGGACTTTATATTCATTGTGCTTATTTCAATTGTGGAGATTTATTCATTTCAATTACAATTGGGTTGTCTTGGATGAATGTTCATGATTTGAAAATCTTAATACCTTAGAAGATTGCACTGTTTCTGTGAGATTATAGATTTATCTTGGTCAAGCAGGAATTAGTTTATGAGGGATTGGTCCATTTCAAGTATTTCAACATTTGCATTGTTAATCTTAGCAGTAGTTAAATTTAGATATCTCTTTGAAACCCTAATATTTTGTTATTTCTTTATTATTTGAATTAGATTTAGGATTGAAGTATCATCATATTGCTAGATCTAATAAATTAAAGATCCAATATTTGCTTGTAGTAAGGTCCCTTTGTGATTACCAACACTTTCACATTTATCACTGAGTTGTTTATGCATTGTCAAGACCTGACATTAGAGACCTTGGGGTTATCTCTTGAGGCTTGGTGATAGAGATTTACCTTTCAAGAGAGATAGGATTTCATATTCTGCCTAAGTTGTTATTGTGCAAAAAACATCATCAACAGATTGGTGCTAGAAGGAGGGCCTGAATGAGCAAGCTGGACTAATTTTTGTCTTCCATCTCTCCTGAAAGATTTAGAAGAAGAACCATATCTACTCTACTAGGTCAAGAAGGACCAACAGAGGGGAAGAATCATCATCCACCCATCCACCTCTATTATCTCCATTATCCTCATCTTCCTCAAGCCCATCTTCATCCGATTCTGAAGCCATCCCTATTCCACAGCTTCAGCCAGCCATAAATAGGCCATTACAAGCCCCACCTCCACCAATGGATTTCTTAGCAAACAACCCATCTCCCTTATCTTTCAACCAATACAATCCTATGCCTAAAAACCTTGAGCTTTTCTGCTCCAAGTTTCACATTAATGATCCCAAAATGACTACAGAGGAGCATATTAGGATTTTTAAAACTACCCTTAAGGATAGGGGAATTAATCATGAGGATGTTACATGCAGAATTTTCCCATATTCCCTTTGGGATGAAGCATTTTTTTGGTATAACCATCTTCCTACTGGGTCTATCATTACTTGGCTTCAGCTGGAGACTGCATTTTTACTAAAATTTAAAATCCCAATCATTGCTAATGAGTTAATTTTGTAGTTTACTGGAATCAAGAGGGAGGCAAATGAGCCAATAGTGTCTTTCAATAATAGATTCCATAGGGCTTATGCTAGGTTGCAACCCCCTTACATTGTAGATGATGCCTCTGCCATGGAGGTTTATTATGAAGCTTTGGATAGTTTAACATCTACTTTCATCAAATGGAAATAAAACCCTCTTGGTAGCTTATTTGAAGCTTATGATGTGGTTGTTAAGGTGAGTACAGATTTGAGACAACACTTGTCTGGACCCTTGGCTAACCAAAAACCTATTATGAGTTTAGTCCCTCAATCACCCTTGGTTTCACACCCAAGTCATTCCTATTAGGCTGCATTCATTCCAAATTACCATCCAAATATGAACTGGCCTACATAATTTCACTAGCAAGCTAATATACCTAGTTACTTGTAGAGTTTTGAGATATTTAATCAACCCTTGAACCATGGGTCACATATTCTTTATATACAGAATTCAGCTGGTATTGCTCCTCCATCAAACAGTGTAGACAAGGAGAGGTTGGATGCACTCACAGAGCTAGTTGAGAAGCTGAACGCTAAAGTCACCTACCTAAGGCACCAAAATAGTCAATCCCAGGCAGCCCAAAATGGGATTCAGTTCAATTATGATCAAAGCAACAGGGATAAGATGTTGGCTCAGGGGAAGAACTTTGACAGAGAACAACATCTTGATAAAGATTATGGGGGGCAGCCACTACTTCAGAATAATGGAGGAGCCTTAACATCTCCAGATCAGCCAAACAATCAGGAAAAATCTAGTGAAGTCTGTCTGGAAAAAACAACTCTTTCAGGATGGTGTAGGCTTCATAACACTATTCAACATTCTGAGTCAGACTGTCAAGAATTCCAGACTGCTGTGTCCATTTTCTAACCAGAAGTCCAACATGCCAAGAACAGTTCAAGTGGGCTGGAGATAGTACCATATAATCCTTATGACATATCGTTCATGGTGGTAAATCATGTCCCATTTCCAAGAAGTGAAGAGAATGATCCAGAAGAAGAATAGGATAAGAGAGTTGAAACAAGGTACATATATAGTGGAGAATCTATAGCTCAACCTTTTGGAAGTAATGAGGAGAATGATAATGGTCCATTAGATGAAGAAGAGTATACAACTGAAGAGGTTCAAGCATTCCATCATGTGCCTACTCAATATTTCATAAATGGAGGACAATCTGATGCTAATAAAGGAGGAAGTATTGAAAGTAACAAGGATGAATTGATAGTTAGCTCTAAGGACAATTGTTCTACCATGACTGCAGAGCAAATAGGAGAGTGTGTGATAGAAGAACTCAAGAAAGTCAAAGTCAACCTCTCTGCTCATGAGTTGTTAAGGGATCCTACAATTAGGGATACAGTACTAAAGTCTCTTGAAAAAGATATTCTTTCTGAACAAATGGGTACTTCAGGCCATGTTGATACAAATAATTTTAAGGAGGTATTCCTATTTGAAACAAGCTTGGGAAATTATGTACTGATAGTTGACCCTCAAGAATGGGAGATTAAGGAAATCCTCATGTTACATGATATCCCTATCCATAAATCTGACAGTGTTGAAGCTTTGGTAGAATCAACAGAGGAGGTACAAGAGAAAGTATGGTTGTCAGATCATACAGAGGATATACATCAAATTACAGAGAGTGAGCTTCCCCCAATGGAAGAATCTCAACAAGACATCAATGAACCAACTAACACAGAGTTTGAGGGAGACATAGCAGTAAAGGTTGAAGCATCCCTGGAGGTGATTTCAATACAGGAACCTCAACAACCTATTGATGAATATACTGTAAGGTGTGAAGAAGAACTCAATGAAAGAGTTGACATTTTGAGCAGTCACAATCTGGAACTAGAACAAATGCCAATAGGAGAGGAATTCAGGGAGTCCCTTCACTCATCACATTCTGTTTTTCATCTTTCTATAGATGAATTCAGTAAAGAAAATTCACAGATTCCATGTATTAATGACAAGATAGTTGATATGATTCATATCGATGTGCAAGAAAATACAAATGGTGTTGAGAATAACAATGTTGCAACCATCACTAATGAGCTTGATCATCCTACTTTAGGAAAGGATGTGCTTGCAGATCAGTTTGTGGGACCTCCTGAAAAACATCACGATGGGGAACTTACTATACATGATGAGGCTTTACATTGTCAACATTGATCCCTCATGAAGCAGTACACACAGGTGAAAAGTTCCATGTTTATACTTCTGAATATTTCCAATATGATTTTCACCCTAAATTATTCATTGAAGACTCCAATTCTATTTTGCATGTTCTGAATGCAAGAGGGATATTGCATCATCAATTGAAATATCCTGATAACATAGATATTAGCTTTTTACAAGTGCAAGATGCTGGATACCACATTTAGTCTATAACAGTACAAAATCAAGTTGTTTCTTTCCTTGCAAACAATTTTGAAACTTATCAATTTGATTATGGTAATTTAGGGAAGAAAACTTGCATATGGACTAATCATGGTTTCAATGAATTGCCTCAATTATTGATTGTTCCCGATTATGAGGTTGAATTTGAATGCTATATTTTTGAGGTTTATTTTGCTGAGTATAAAGATAAATTTGCATTTTTGAGGACTATTACCATTACTTTGTTTCTTATTCATGCACTAAAGAGTCAAGTAGGGGTGGGTCTCAGTTCACCTTGTCTGATGATGAGTTGTTATGAGTCTTTTGTACATAGTTAGGATAGATTGCTTTAGAATTAGGTTGCTTTGGTTAGTTTAGGTTTGCTTTGGGTTTCAGTTTGGTTGTTGCTTTGCTTCTCTAGCTTGGGTTTTCTGCTTTCTGGTTGGGAAGGTGTCCTACTTGCACAACAACCATTTCGTTATCTAGGACTGCTCTAAGTATTTCCTTGATGAACTTTAATCACGTGTCTTGAATGGATGGTTGAGGTCTTCATTATAGTCACACTGTCTAAATGTCTAATTTAAGGAGGATGGTCATTGGTTTTATTTGAATTTGAAGTATTCTGAAATCTTATATTTCCGTACATCTTAAGAATCCTGAGGTTGCAGTAGGATCTTTGTAAGGTCTTGACAAGTGAAAAATCTTATTTCTGCTTCAGCGCCATTGTGGTTCTCAGTCCTGAGTGTGAACTTCATTTTAATAGGTTGAAATAAAAGTGACACAGAAAGAATATCAAAAGAAAGAAAAGTGAAATATTGAAAATCAAAAGAATGAATTCAACTTATCAAGGTATCTAAATATCTCTATCGGGGCTATAGACTCCTGGCTGGCAATAGAGCTATGTTCAGGAGAGTCACAGCAATAAAATCGTTGGGTCTATAGATGCTTGACTGGCAGCGAGGCTCTATCCAGGTTGCTTTCGAATTTGGAATCTTTACATAGCCTATTTTGACTAAGCTTGGTTCCTGCAATAGCTTAAGGAGGGAAATGAACTCATATGCACACACTTGGATTTTTAGTTTATGGAAGGTTCGATCTACCCTTTGGTTTTGACTCTTTAATCTTTGCATTTTTATTTGTTTGTTTGATAGTGAGATTGAAACCAGAGTTTCTGGGTTCTTGATTCCTGTTTGTCATCAAATGCTTTGGAGCATTTCCTAGCAGAGTCACCATTTGTTGTGCAGTTTTTGCACACACGCCCCACTAAAAGCAGGGACCCTCTTTTGCTTTTGCTCTTGTGCTTTTGGCCCCTTTGATTTTGAGGATTTGTATTTCCTTGGCATGAGCTTAAAATATTCATCTTGCTTGCCTAAGTGTTTTTCCCAAGTTACACTTTGAAAATCTTAAGTTCTGGGCGAAATCTGGGTTTTTGCACTGGTTCGGGATTTTCCGGTCCATTCGGATTTTCCCGGATTTCATCCAAACTCTGACAAGTCAGTTTTAACACTACTATTCAAGAATTTCTGGCCTTTACGGAATTCTGCCTAGGCCGGATTTTTCCAGATTTCCGTCCTGCTGTCGAGTTTCTGGATTTTGTTGTACGAATTGCATTTGGTCGATCTTTGGAGATTTTCTTGCTGTTGTGCTTTCTCATTTGTGTTCTCCTGAGTTGGGATGTTCAATCCTATTGTGCTTTGATGGTATTTCTTGCTTGGAGTCTAAATTTCTATGTGTTTGGGCATTTCATGGCTTGCTCTATGCATTCATGGTTAAAATTTAGGGTTTCAACTTTGGAGCCATCACCGATACCGATAGAATTTCCCTTGAGTGAATTCTAAGTCTAGATCCATCAATGAGTTTTTTTTCATTTGAACCTGGGTCCTCAAATTTGTGATCTTCGATCAATTTGAGCAAAATTGTGTGAAGGGCTGTGAAATCCAGGTTTTCCCTCAATTTCAGGATTTTCCTGTTCCTCTAGATTTTCCCAATTTTCTTGACTACTACATTTTCCCAAAAATCTAGAGTTTTGCCTGCTTCACGGATTTCCGCTCCCTCTAGATTTTCCCGAAATCCCGTTGCTCCTTCATTTTTTGGATTTTTTCGACTGTTGATTATTTTTGCCAGAATCCACTTGGTGTGGATTTTCCCGAAAATCCCTTCTGGCTTGGATTCCGCGAAGGGGTGAAAATCGTGAACTGTGTATAATTTTGCATTAACGATTTTTCGTGGGATTTCGATATTTGCTTGGGGTTATTTGAATTTTGAATATTTTATTGGTGATGTGCTAATTTTGATCTTCATGTTATAATGGATATTATTGATGCTAGTTTTTGCTAAGTTCAGGCTGGGTTTAATTCGATTGGAGGATTTAAAGCATTTACTAATTCACCTGTGGCCGACCTGGAGAGTATTTTCCTCAAGATACTAGATAAATTAAGATAGGGTTGAAGGGGCCAGTTAATGATCGATTGCATTGGGAATTGTGCTTTGCATGCATTGGATCAAGTTACATTTTAATTCCTAGGCTGACCTGGATGAGTCCCATGCATTTAATGCATATCTTATGTTATTTCAAATTTCTCTTAGTCGGCCTGTCGGGGCTATTTTATTATTTTAAAATCTTTATTTGGCCGACATGTTCTGGGGTTTTCTATAAATATGGC
>VDFB02114726.1:0-15482 GCA_007258455.2 Sequoia sempervirens | reverse complement strand
AGATAAAGGAGGCCCTCAGTGATCTATTTAAGGTAGATTATCTTGCTCTAGTAGGCAAGGTGTGGTAGTATGGTGCTATTGATACATGTGCTAAAATAGTGCTCCAGTTCGGTCTTCTGTCATTGTGCAACGAAATCTATGGACATGCAATGTCGAGAAACTCTTCAATACATGGAACTAGGAGGTGCATAGTGCGATTGTGGGGTTGGTTTTTGTACTCCTAAACCTTAACCAACATTGGTGTGATGGTGAGTTATATGAGGTAGTAATTAGTGCATTAGTAGACATCACAAAATCCAGGGAGTGGGTGGTGGTGTGGCTTCGTGGGTTTGTGGCGCAGGGAAATGTCCAAGTGGTTGCCATTTCTACCTTGGATCTGGGTGCGGAGGGCTGGGTTAGCTTCCTACGGATGTTCTTTGATCCAGTGATGGTGAGTGACGAAGAAGTGGCAGATGAAGAATAAGCTGATGGGGTGCCTCAGATTTGGGGGGAGGCATTAGTTAATCTTATGACCAACACCTGGGAGGCGTTTTAGTCTAGTGTTATGAAAGCTGATATGGAGTCGTTTTCTAGATACATGGATGTACACAATGCCTGGCTCTGTGAAGGAAGTCTAAGGAAACTTATTTGGCTGGGTGGCCTCTTGATCATCATTTACTAGTCACTGGCAAACCGATTCCTTGTGTTGTTTTCCGGTTGCCTAATCCCATTTTTTGGGCACGTACAGGTCTACCTTTTTTTGAATGTACAAGGGAGCTACCCCCTTTGGTAGTACTCATTTATAATATATATATATGTATATTAAAAAATATGAATATCATTTTAAGTTGATTATTTAGGATAAAAAATGTGTATGTTATTTTTGGAAAATCAAAAAATAAAAATACTCTATATTAATTTTAATATTTTGTCTTTTTAAATTGATTAATTACTTTAAATTTTTTTGTTAATTATTTTTATGTGTTTCCTTCCTTCAAACATAATCTTATATTAGAAAGGTTCATCATGATGCTCAAAATGTTGTATGAATGATACTTATGATTTTATACTTGTTTAAAGCTCAATTCCATATTTCAAAAATATTTAAAAAACATTTAAGAAATGGTAATTACTGATTTTCAAATTTATATATATCTCAATATTTTAATAGTAATAATAAAGTATCAATACTTAATATGTAGTGAAAGGAAAATTATAACAATTTCAACACAATTTTGTTGTAATATGTTGAAATAAATAATATGTAATAGTTATTAAACTATTTAAGATTTAAGATGTGGTCGAAGAGGGCTCGTAAGCGCATTCACCATTCTTGGGTTCCAAAAGTCATCATGGTTATGGTGCCAAGAGTTTTGCACTCTAAGGAACACATTACTTTATTAGAAAAATAAAAAATAAAAAATATTAAACTATTTATTTTATTTATTTAATAGTTGTTTTATTTTATTTATTTAATAATTATTTTATAGTTCATTTATTTACTAAATTATTTATTTATTTATTTAATAACTATTTTATAGTTTGTGATTTATATTTTATTAATTTTGTATGTAGGAATGTAGGAGAAAATAAAAAAGAGAATTCATAGTATAAACATAAAAAATAAATAGAATATCAATATCAAAATAAACAACTATTACAAAAACTATAAAGATGCATTTTTGAATGCTTAAAAATTATTAAAAAAATATTTTATCTTATATAATTAAGAATTATTTTTTTATTCTATTTTCTCTCATTAAAATTATATTCATCTTGTATAATCAATAATTATTATGTATTTTAGTAAATTAAAGTTTTAAAATAAATTTAGAATTAAATATGTTGTAAACAATTTATTTGATGTTTTTCAATTTTAAAAAAGAAAATGTATAGTAATCATTTAAATATATATGTATATACTACTTTCACTCAACAATTTTTAATTTATTTTTTTCATATTTTTTTAAATTTTGATTAGAAGTCTTATGTTTATTTAAATAAAGAGTTATTCTATTTTATTTATTTTACTTAACATTTATTTTATAATTTTAGTTTTTTAAATATATGTTAGTTATATTTTAACTTTTACTAACAATATCATGTCATTATATTCCATCTCACTCTATGTAATTGTAATTGCTTTCAACTTAATTAAACTTATCAATTATAAATCATTTATAAAATTCATTCAATCATTTTTGGGTTAATATGAAGATTTAAAATCCAACAAGCTTAATAGCTCAATCAAGATACAAGAACTTGAACTTAATGATCCAATAAAAAGTTAACTCTTAATAAATTTATCACTATATAATTTTCAATCATCTTATTACCACACTTTTGAATATCATTACTAGTTATATATTGTCTTATGTCTCTATTCTAAATCAAGAACCTTATCCACACCTTTAAATATCATACTAAATTTTATATATTCTCTTACGTCTTTATTCTAATATTCCCAAGTCAATGACCTTATCCTCCAGTCACACCTAGCTTTCAATAATTTACAGATCTTTCCGAGAGCAAGTCAGCACTATAATGGTTATACATCATTTTGAAGTAAACACGGGAAACATCCCCCCTAACTTTCCACACCGAGCTTTGAATAATTTCCAGAGCAAGGCGACACTATAAGGTTGAACTAATGGTGAAGAACTTATACTCTTGAAAGAGAGGTCACAAGTTCAAATCCTGCAGGGGGTAAGGTATGTACACCTCATATTGTGGAGCACGAGTTGGGTGCCTCCCTCAGATTTGGGAGTATGAGGAGTCCCATATATACTGTAAGCTGTCTGTAGACCCAAAAACAGATTGCCTGGTATTCGTGGACTATAAAATAATAATAAGAATTATTATAATGGTTGTGCATCTTTTGAAGTAAATATGCAAAACATCCCCCCTAACTTTTGCGGGAAACTGTCCGCCTTTGTTGACCTCTATTTTGTCAAATCCTTTCACTGAGATCGCCATCTGGTCCACATTTCACAAAGTCAAAATACTTTTTCCACAGATTGCGATGGACTGCAATAATTTCTAAGAAAGACAGCTCATATGGCACGCAGTTATTTGTCTTTATCAGGCGCGCACACTGATAACAATAACCAGAAATAGCACCCATTCTGCTATAAACTTCACCCGATTCCCAATCACATTATACGCTTGGATCATAGCCTTGCTAAACGATCAATATAATGGGGAAAATCTCTGTAATTGTGGGGGTGCTAGTATTGATTACATTTGGAAATCTTTGCTCCGCCATGTCTACACTAAAGGCCGGCGAATCACTCTCAGCTGGACAGTCTCTGCAGTATGCGCAGTATATATTCGTAATGCAAGGAGACTGTAATCTGGTTTTGTATGAAAATACTGTTAAAGTGTTGTGGGCGTCGGGAACAAACGGAAAAGGAGGCGCCGCTTCGTGCGTGCTAAGAATGCAGGAAGACGGCAATTTGGTGATATATGCGGCAACAACTCCCGTGTGGTCTAGTAAAACCTCCAGAGGGTTTGCTTCCTACTTTTTGAATCTTCAAGGCGACGGTAATGTTGTTATTTATGGGCCGTCTGGAGCCATTTGGGCAACTCATACTGCTCAGAACAAGAAGAAGCTGCTTTAAATTTTCTGTTTCATTTTTATTTTTATAATAATAATATGTTTTCTATAATAATAAGAGCCGCAGAGCAGTGAAGTTTCTGTTGAAGACTGGCGCAACAGTCTATATCATTTTACATTGAATTTTGTTGAACTCACGCAACATCGGCAAAACTTCAATGTTTTTATCAATCAATAGAAAATACTATTTTCGCTTTGTAATTTCATTGTTTCTTTCCACATTTACAAAGAATTGCACATAATCACTAAAAACATATGCATCATCATTGATAAAGGATAGCAGATGCTTAACTATGTTTTGTTAATTTCTTATAACCTAGCAATAGATTAATTGCACAATCAAATCCAGAAGCAACACAAATTTACATTACGGATTATGGAAATCTGATATCATTAATAAAATCAGAGAAAAGAAATCTGATTTATAACAATTAAAACACTGGGTTAATTAACAGCTAATAACAACAAAAACTAAAATAACAAGAAGTCAATCACAAATAGACAATAACACATAATTTACCCAAAAAAACAGTGTGGGGAAAAACCTATACATGTTGAATCTTCTATTTAGCCTAATAGCAAACTTTCCTTTTGAAAAATACAATACAAGTTTGCTACAACAATCTTACATATATAGAGCTCTAATGAGTTACATCAACACACAAGAAAAGAAACTTTCCTTACATTACTCGGCTAACTCACACATAAAATCACTCTTAGTTTTATCTTAACCTCACAAACTCAAAAACATTCTATGAATAAATAAAAAATATGTTGTTGAAAATCGAACTCGAGTTGCTTTAAAGCAACTCCACACTCCACCTTTCGAGCTATGGAAAAATTAGCACTCCCTCTTAGCGAGGAAGGGGTTTTGCACAACACCCAACTTATCTCTAAAGAATTCAAACTTATTCTTCATGAAAGCCTTGGTCAAGATATCTACTATTTGTTCATCCATAGGAATGTATTGGAGCTTCACTTTCCCCTTCTTCACACAATCTTTGATGAAGTGGTACTTGGTCTCAATGTGCTTTGATTTTTCATGGAAAAATGGATTCTTAGAGAGTTTGATACAACTTTGATTATCATAGTAAATGACTGTAGGATCTAGCTCTCGATCAAAGAGCCTAGCTAAAAGTTTTTGAATCTAGATAGCCTCACATGTAGCCATACTAGTTGACACATACTTGGCCTCTGCAAAACTTAGTAAAACTGATTTCTATTTCTTGCTATACCAAGAGACTACTCCTGATCCCAAACTGAAACAACACCCTGGAGTTCTCTTTTGGTCAACCGTATTGCTTGCCCAATCTACATCAGTAAACCCCTTGAGCTTCACTCCATCCTACTGAACATACTTCATCCCATAATCAACTGTGCTTCAGAGATACCTCAAGACATGCTTCATAGCTATCCAATGCACATGTTTAGGTTCCACCATAAACTGACTAAGTGAGTTCACTACAAAACAAATGTCTAGCCTAGTGTTGACCAGATACATAAGAGAGCCTAACAACTGTCTGTATAAAGTCGGGTTCATTGACTCTGATTTGGAAGCATCAATCTTCTTCTAGTTGGTCACAAGTGGCATGGACATGGTGTTACATTCTTCATGTTGAATTTATTCAGGATATCAAGTATTTCCCTTTTCCAAGAAGACCTCTCCCTCTTTCTACCACAACTCCAATCCCAAAAAGTAATGCATCAACTCCAAGTCCATCTCAAACTCTCTTGCAAGATCCCTCTTGTAGTGTGCTATGAGCTGCTCTGACCTTGTGAGAAACAAGTCATTAACATATAACACCAATATGAGAAGTTCACCATTCACTAAATAAAGTACAAGTTCAGTTCTACCTCACTCTTGATGAAGCCCACTCTTTGCAAGTAATTGCCAATATGTGAATACCATGTCCTAGGAGCCAACTTGATCCCATACAGTGCTCTTCTCAACCTACATACATGAGAATCCATCTCATGTGCTTCAAATCCTTCTAACTATTCTATGTAAATCTCTTCCTCAATCACTCCATTGAGGAAGGTTGTTTCGACCTCCATCTAGCGAATCCTCCAACCAATTTGTGTTGCTACAAAATGATAGCTCTCATGGATGAGTACTTGGCTACTAAAGAAAAAGTCTCATCATAGTCGATCCCTTCCTTATGAGAAAACCCCTTAACCACAAACTGAGCTTTGAGCATTTCCACACTACCATCTGCAACATGCTTAATCTTATACAACCATCTTGAGCCCTCCATAGACTTACCTTCTAGTCATGGTACTACCTCCCACACACTATTCTTCATGATGGAAGAATACTCTTCCACCATGGCATCCCTCCATACTTGGTGTTGGGACACCTCCTGAAAGCTGGAAGACTCTACTTCAATTAATTCACTCATAAGTGTCACATAGTCAAAATAATGTCTGGGAGCCTTTCTCTGTCTGATTGAATCCTTTGGGTCACCAACATATTCCTGGGCCTCTCTCAATGTCTACTCAGCCGCCTTGTTTCTCCTCTTCTCAGTAATAGGAATATTAGGCCGATGAATTATTTGTTCCTCCTTCTGATCAGTTTGTTCATCCTGCTTGCTCTACTCTCTAGCTTGCATGACTAAAGTTTGAGGAATTTGTGATGCCTCAACCATGGGTGACTACTCCTCATTCATCAAGTTACTAGACTTTTGAAGAGCCCTCTCTTCCCCAAACTTCACATCTCTCTGAACAACTATTTTCTTGAGGGCGAGAACGTAAACACGATAGGCCTTAGAAGTTTCACTATGCCCAATGAGGATACCCTTCTTTGTAGTTGGTTCCACCTTGGTTCTCTTCTCCACAAGAATGTGACAATACGCAAGGCATCCAAAGATGCAAATGTGCCCCAAATCTAGTTTCTCACCGGTGAACACCTCTTTTGGAGTCATTTTTCCCAACACTTTGTGAGGGCTCCTATTCTACAAATATACAATTGTATTGCAAGATTTTTCCCATAAGAACCATGGCAGATCCTGATCATAAAGCATGGCCTTCATTGCTTCAACTATAGCCCTATTTTTCCATTCAACAACCCTATTCTGCTAAGGGTTGTATGGAATTGCCAACTCTTTCTTGATACCTTCCCAAGCGTAGAAATATTTGAAGGCATTTGAGGTGTTCTCGTCTCCATTACCAGACCCCGGTATCTTGATCTTCCTCCTAGTTTGGTTCTCCATGAGAGCCTCAAACTATTTGAACCTACTAAAGACCTCATCTTTATTCTTTAGAAAATATACTCATGTCTTCTTGGAGAAGCCATCAATGAAAGTAACATTATACTCATACCCATTCAAGGATACTTGTTGATCGTGTTTTCTACACAATAACAACCAGACATAATATGATATCCTATCTCTCTTGAAAGGTAAATCTCTATCGGCAAGCCTTAAGAAATAACCCCAAGGTCTCTAATGTCAGGTCTTGACAGTGCATAAAACAACTCAGTAACAAAATGTGAAAATGCTGGTAATCACAATGGGACCTTACTACGAGCAAAATGTTGAATCAATTTTATCCGACTTAACAAACTGGTGATGCTCCAATCCTAGATTTAACCCAATTATTTAAAGAAATAGAAAAGGACAAGGGTTTTAAAGAGATTTCTAAATATAATACTACTCCTAAGATTAATAATGAAAGTAATAGAACACTAAAATGGACCAATCCTTCAAAAACTGGTCTCTGCTTGACCAAGATAAATCTGCAATCTCACAAAAAATAGTGCAATCTTCTGAGGTGTCAAGATTTTCAAATCATGATCATTCATTGAACAACCCCTTTTGTAGTTGAAATGAACAAATCCTCACAATCGAACTAGGCACAATGAAATATGAAGTCCAGGCTAACTTTGCAAAGCAACTAATAATCAGTTGGTTGCAAAAGTATGGACTGAAGGATTGCTACAACATTCAAGTATCGAATCACAAACATTATTAAATCAAATCTAATATAAATGTTAACTTCCTCAAAGCAATTTAAAAGATAAGATGACAAGAACCACGCAAAAAAAAAAAAGAAAACAAGAATGGCACCAAATCACAATGTCATTTTGTATTCAACTTCACCATAGCAACAATCCTGATTTTTTGTTACAATATTTGCTTGAGAATACCTACTTGCTTCTAACTACTAACTAAACTATCTAACTGTTATCTCCAATCCTTCTAACTATCTCTATCTATTCTAACCAACAACCCTTTATAAAGAGGTGAAACACCCAATATATAGAATTCCCCAGAAAATGTTGACCAGGCAAGGGTTTCGCAGCAATAACTTGGCACAACCACCCGGCCAGGAGAGTCTTCGAAATGGGTCAAACAGGAAATAAATGCACATCCTGTTGAGGTTGGCTCAAGATCTGCAATGTCGTCCAGACAATGCGCGGGAATACAATGGGGAAGCACAAATCGTGCCGCAGCCTATCATTAGCTCCCTTCCCTATTATCTGCACCCTGATCTGACTCTTCATGTAGCTTCAAGAACGCTCCATCCAAGTCGGCCACAGGTGGTACTGGAAGAACCCTAAGTCGCCTCTCCATGGACGCAATCTCGTCCCTTGAGTGCTTGACTGACCTATCCCAGTCTACTTTGTATGTCACATGTTTATCAATAACTGCGAGGTAGGTGGCCGCATCATCTAGTTGGTGTTCGGAAACAAAACCATCACCCAGTGGCACATACACATCATGCCACCATTCTCTTAGCTGTTCCAAGATCAAGTACTTGGGCATGATCTTTCTTCTTCTTGACCTCAAATTCATCATTGTAGTTGGCCCAATAATCTTCTAGGTTCACCTTATGGCTATATTCTCTAATGGCCTTCTTTTGAGCCTCCCTTGTGATATCAAATCTAGACCTCCTGGAATGGAGAGACAAACCAAAAGCACTCAATTCTTCCTCTGAAGCCTTGGTGGAACCAATGGAGGGACAAACCCCTCTAGTACCAATCCTCAAAGGGAAATCTCCACCAAATCTAGTCTTGTGCTTGTCTTTCTTGACAATGGCATCAAAGTCACAAATCTGCCTAGTGACTTCCAACAATATGATGTGGTCAGTGGGATACCTTGGAAGCCTATACGGGGCCTTTTGACAGCCATCAATCTGGATGTAAGAGAAGGTTGGGAACTGAGTGAACTAGGCTCCATACTTCTTGATGAGCTCCTTATCCATATCTGAAATCTTGACATGCTCTACCTCTTGATGCATTCTGGTGATATGCATGGTGAATGCATCATTTTCCCTCCTATAGTCAGAGCCTCCTAAATATAACTGAGGAAAAAATTCATAGATGATGTCCTTTCTAAAAATTTCCTTTGTATCCAATCCTCTATAGGGATGGAATCTAGCCAACGCATATACCAGATATGAGGTCATTGTGAAGGTCTTTGTCTACAACACATTAGACAATTACTTATGAATCACTTGACTGATGACCCTTGCCCAATGGTAGTTGATATTTTCTCGTTCCATCCTTACAATCGCATGGCACATCCAGTTCTCAAATGTACCAGCACTCCTCAATCCAAGCACCCTGCTAAGAAAGGTGATGGCATCATAGTACTCCTTGAATTTTGCTCTGAAAAGCTATTTGGGCAATTTGGAGTAGTGTGACTTGGGCTTCTCTAGCTAAGAGTTGATCAATTGCTGTGATCTCATGGTTTGGTCATCATAGAACTCCTGGGCCGCCTCAATGGTGAATCCCACCACATGAGATCTTTCTGGCATGTCGAAGGTCTAAGCAGTGGAGACTAGGTTGATATTGGCAATAACTCTCCCTTGAGGCCCAATTATCCTTTGTGTATCCTGATCATAGTGCCTTGCACACTCTAGGACAAGTTCATAACACCACACTGTTGAAGGGAAGCTAGCCACATGTGACAAACCTGACTCTTTCATTCTCCTGGGCACCAAAGGAAGATCTTCAGCCACCATTCTTTCTTTAAATTCCTCATAGTCCTAGAGGCCAACATTTGTATCAGTCACTTCTAACTAGACAAAAGTGATCTTACTCTCAGGGACCTTTCTCTTAATGTCCAGCTTGATCCTCTCTACATCAGACAATGAGGAACCAGCCACTAAATTGCTTGACTTAGCCTGCATTCAACATGAAAACATAGTAAAAATCATAGGAAAGCAAGGTTAATTCTTCAAAACACCATTAGAAAGAATCTCACAAAGTCAAGGTGTCATTAAAATCCATATAAAACAATCACAACAAGTTTGGGGTTTCAAGACCGTCCACGAAATTTGAGCCAGAGAGGAATTTCGGGAAATTCTAGACCAACCGGATTCCAATGGAGAAGTTAGGAGACACCTACTTAATCATCGATTTGATCATTTTTCATCAATAATTCACATGGGAAATCCAAATATGACATGAAATAATCATCTAATGTATCATAAATTATAAATGAATCCAATTACTTCATGTTTCATTAGATTTCAGGAAAATTTATGAGGGACGAATTTCTGTGAAGAACGAGTTAGATAGGGGACTTTGGAAAATTTCAGAGACAATGGATTTTGGAGAAATCTGGACTCAATGGAAATCCACGGTTAAGGCACAATTACAGACTAAACAGAGATCCCCAGAATGAAGGTTTTGACAAGAGCTAAT
Source organism: Sequoia sempervirens (assembly GCA_007258455.2). Classification (NCBI taxonomy): domain Eukaryota; kingdom Viridiplantae; phylum Streptophyta; class Pinopsida; order Cupressales; family Cupressaceae; genus Sequoia; species Sequoia sempervirens. The sequence goes on along the minus strand of VDFB02114726.1, from coordinate 5,238 downwards.
CATTTCGTTGAAAAGTCTCGATGACTTCTAGGAGTCTCGTCGAAGGAAATCAGTAGGATAGGTTTCACCAAGAGTTAATTGTTTCGATGTGACGTCTTGGTGAAAAGGGACATAGCAAATACCATCGATAAGATCAAAGGATAGTCGGGGTAAGGTCTTGGCGAATACATTATATCTCACCAACTTTCAACATTTAATTAATCACTCCGACAAGACTAAAGTTTATCTATATGATGTCCCAGCAAAGTCACAGAGTGTTGCTGAAAGGTGGTGTATCAAACATCTCGATGTGACTAGCGGGTAGTTGGGGTAAGGTCTTGGTGACAAAGGGGAGTCACGGCGAATTGGGTGAATATCGGTACAAGTTCTAAGTTCGGCTGGAGGTCCTAGCGACTACACAAAGCTTTGCCGAGAAAGGAATCCCATCGGTATAATGTCTGGCCAACACACTATGGTCTTAGCGAAGGAAGATTCGAGCTCGGTGAGAAAGGAAGGGGTCGTTGAAAGGTCTTGGCGACAGCCAGGAGTCTCACTGAAAGTGAAGGTCTCGGTAAGAACATGGATCTTGCAGAGAAGTCTTAGCAAAAGATGGATGTCTCCCTGATAGAAAGACTTCGACGAAAGCGATAGTGCTCGGTGAAAGGTCTCGCTGAAAGTGAAAGTCACAGCGACAGAATGGAAGATCGACAAGACTTTAGGGACCCACTATGACATCTCGGCGACTTGGTTTATCTTTTCGATAGGAAGACTTCGACGAAAGCATGACATCGTCTGGGCGACCAAATACAAACCTAAGAAGGCTTCTTCGATGAAATGCAGGGCGATCAGAGTGACATCTCCCTGAACTCAGAGGGTTACGACGACTTGGAAAGAATATAGCCTAATGAAAGCGAAGGCACTTGGTGTGAGGGACAATATTGTCACAGTGACAAGTCATGAACTTAAGAAGGCCCTTTGGTGGAACACAGGGCGATCGATATGAGGTCTTACCGACGAATGGATGTCTTGGTGAAAGAAAAGATCTCGCCGACTGATGGGAACAAGGAATTTCGCTGGTGTAAGAATGATAGCGTCATGGAAAATTAAGTTTGAAAGGGATGGATAATCCTGGACTGCGACGCCAAATCAAGATTTCTCCCAGATACCAAACCGACTATGGATTTCAACAATTCTAACTTAGGGCAAGTCAGGGGCAGACCTCTCATGGATTTTCTTTGCATTCCAGGTCAATCTTAAGATGAAATTGCCTGATATGGTACTGCCCTAGGCCCGAACCCTATTCACCCACCATTAGCACACATGCAAGCTCAAAATTTAGTTATTTCCATTGTTGAGTCACCACTAGGGTTTACCAGACACTCTCGGGCAAGGTTCATCAAAATACAGACAGACACATGAACTCAAAACTCACCTGGGAGATGACAAAGGAGGCAATACGGAACAACCCTAGTGAAAAATAAACAAATAAATAGGAACTCAAATCCCACAAGCCTTCACAATACCAATGTGACATTCATAATTCAATTCAAAGTAGAGCAACCAGAGACATACCATTATAAAGCGAGAATTGGTCTCAAAAGTAGCAAACGCGAAGCTCAATGGCACCCACAAAGAACAGAGGCAAAAATGCACAAGAAATAGCCACCAAATCAATTAATTCAAGCCCAAATTCCTCAAAATGAAGTCAATCAATCACAGAAAAGCACTTCTTAGCTCAAATGATGGCAATTAATGAACATAATGGCACAAAAGATCTTAGAAATTAAGTAGGATCTAGCCTTCAAAGCGTGTATGAAGCCATTAATGCACTCGATAAGATAGTCATGAAACACGGGGAACCGGTGACAGGGAAGAAACTAGGAAAATCTAGACCATGTAGAAATCCATGAAGAACCAAATTCTTAAACCACAAGGGCTTAGCTAAAAATCAAGCAGGATCCGGGAAAATTTGACCAGGTTAGAAAATCCTGGATCAGGGTAAAAGCCCGAAATTCACCCAGAACTTAAGATTTTCAAAGAACAACCTGGTGAAACACCTAGGCAATCAAAATGAGCATTTAAGCATGTGCCCAAGTAAGACAAAACCCCAAAAGAAGGGCCCAAAACACCCAAAACCAAAGCAAAAAAATGTAGCAAAAGAGGGTCCCTGCCTATAGCGGGGTGTGTGTGCGAAAACTGCACAACAATACTGTTATCATGGACCCACACATATCTGAGTGTACAAGATCCAAAATTCCTTTGGATCTAGTGTCTCTGCTTGGAAAACTGGTCTTGGCATATTTCACAAGAGCACAACCCTTGTACACCTCATGATTATCTATCTTCATCTTAGGAAGCCTTGCCACTATTTCCTTGAGAACATTAAGTGCTCCATGGTCAAGGTGAACCATCCTCCTATGTCATAATTCTCCTAGGTCTCTACAACTACTTACCAATGTATGTGCTAGCTCAAACTATAACTGAAACAAGCTACCATGCTTGACTCCAATCAATTTTTCAACCTTGGAATCCTTGGGACGAATATAGACTTTTCCCCTCTTAAAGGTCATGATGTAACCCTTTCCTTCCAAAGTAGAAACAAAGATTAAATTATTTGTTATGCCAGGGACATACAATATGTCCACCAATAGAGGTTTGTTAGACTCCCTCTAAAACTTGACCATGCCAACACGAGTTGCATGGTACTTGCCATTATCTCCTAGCTCAATATAGAAATCCAACCTCTTCTCCTCCAACTTGGTGAAACATTTTGACTCCCATCATATGGAAAGAAGCCCCTCTATCAATATGCCATATCCTATTGGAAATTGAAATCGAGAGATAGGAAATGAGAGAAAAATCATTCTCAAATCATGATGCAGACTCATCCACCTATGCTCTGGAAATAACTTGTTTCTTCTACTTGTCCTCATTTTTCTTATTTGGACACTGACTGGCATAGTGACCCAATTTATGGCAGAAAAAAACATTTTATCTTGCTCAAATATTTCTTCTTCACACTTTTGGAAGAAGAAACTTTTGTTTTCTCTTTATTGGACTTCTTCTTACCCTTGCTTGCAAGAGAAAAATTTTCTTCATCTTGACCCTTCTTTTTCTGATCTCCTTGATGAGCACCTTTATGGCCTTTACGGATCTCTCTTGAAAAAAATCATCCCAAGCCTCACTAAGATGGGTAGGAAATCTCTACTAACAACACACTTGGCAAACACTTCCTAGTTCTTCAAGAAACCATTCAAGGCTATATGCACCAAATCATCTTCAACAATTGTCTCTCCAATAGTAGCCAGCTCATCCTTGACCTATGTCAACTTGGACAAGTAAGAGGTCACACTCCCGCCTTTGGACATCTTGGTGTTATGCAATTTATCCTTAAGAATCATCTTACAACTTTGATAGTCACTCTGATAAAGTTTTGTGAGTGTATCCCACATCTCCTTGGCAGTGTCTTTCCCTAATAGATGAGGAATTAAATGATCTCTTATGCCATCAAGAATAATCTTCTGAGTCTTGGCCTCCTTGAATTCATGAGAATATAGGGTAATAGGATTATTTATTGGTAGGGTCACCTCTGTACTAGCATAGATCCACAACATGTTCTCCTTGAGAATGGATGTAATTTGAACCTTCCACTGTAAGAAGTTAAATGCACCCTCAAGCCTGTCTTCATATTGAACATTGGTTGCCATAGTCATAGAAGAAATTGGAGACAAAATTCTAATTTTTTTTGCTTGAAATTTTTGTCACAAATCTTGGCATTGTATTTAGAGTTTAGAAGTCTCATACCATGTTAATTTGTTATAATCTAGCAACAAATTAATTGCACAATAAAATCATAGAAAATAAATCTAATTAATAACAATTAATACATTGGGTTAATTAATAGCTAATAATAGCGGAAACAAAAATAACAAGAAGCCAATCACAAATAGAAAATAATACATAATTAACCAAGAAACCCTAGTGTGGGGAAAAAACTACAAATGTTGGATCTTCTATTCAACTTAACAACAAACTTTCCTTTATAAATATACAATACAAGTTTTCTACAACAATATTACTTATATATAACCCTGTTGATTTACATCAACGTGCAATAAAAGAAACTTTCCTTACCTTACTTGGCTAACTCTCACATAAAATCACTCTCGATCTTATCTCAATCTTACAAACCTAGAAACATTCTATGAATAAATAAAAAATATGATGTTGTTGAAAATCCAACTTGAGTTGCCTTAAAGCAACTCCACACCTCACTTTTCGAGCTATAGAAAAATCAACATGTTTCACTCTAGATTATAGGGTAACAAATTCTCACAATCTAATATTGCAAAAAGAGAACAATGATTTCTTGTAAAATTTATGTTATGAATTTGAAAATACTTTCTTGATTTTGGATGGTTATTTTAAAGAATCGATTAACCAAGTGACCAGTAGCAAAACATATCCATGGAGCCTAAGTAATGCATTTTCAATTTCAAAGGAATTGTGCTTAATATTTTCATTCTCCCTTGAATTTTCATCAAAGCATAAAGAATACATATGGTGTTAGGTTTAGAGAGGAAGAATAAAAATATATATTTCATTGTATCTTGAAATTTCATTAAGGACTATTTACATATTTCATTTTATAGGAAGAAGATAGTTTATCTGCTGGATAACTATCTAAACTAAATATATATAATAATAATAAATTACAAATATGTTAACTCCAAATGATTAACATGTTAATGCAATTGAAAGCATTCCTGATGCTCTCAAAACTTTAGATGATTGAATGTAAAAGAGAGGGTTCTATGTGTAAATAAAAGTTGTACCCAAATTCAATATTTTATGTCAAAGGGGCAAGAACTTTATTGGTAGTTGTTTAGGTCAACAGTTACAAAGTTTGTAAATATTTGTGGAGTGGTATGTTGTTACCTACACGATTTGTAAGGTATGTTTTTGCACTCATTAATATTCTATCTTTTAACTTAATTATTTATGGAATAATAAGGTTTCCTCTGGTAGTAATAAGGGTATATGGAGTAACAAGGAAATAATTGATATTATAAGGTTTGTTAAATTGTTTGTTTCTCTATGTTCAATCATGTCCACATTCTACATTGATGGTATATTATCTCTACAAATTCATGTAATTACAAATGATGAGGCAAAATTAATATCTAAATGTTGGAGACAATACAAATCTATGTTCATGAAATTTTGTAACCAATACATATTATTGAGAAAAGAACTTAA